>JASANB010005071.1:0-76125 GCA_030248155.1 Sabatieria punctata | reverse complement strand
GATGAGAGACGAGTGTCGTGGTCGGGGTCGAGGTTGTGGTTGAGGTAGAGGTAGTAGTAGTAGTGGTAGCTGGTGCACAACAACAACACAACAATCCAATCCCGGGTCTCGGCACCAAATGAAGGAGTTTATTGTAAATACACTAACAAAACAATGACTATACATACTAGACGGATGGGTTATATACACAATTCTTTCATCATGTACAGTTGACCCAACTTTGTTGGAATTTTTGGATTTCCCACTCTCTTGAAAAACGGTGGGAAACACCGAAAATGTTTTTCGATAACGATTTCCGAACAAAACAGCATTTTGTAAAATAAGCACACCCTTGAATTCCTCAGATTAAACTATAAACTATATTATAATATATTATATTTCGGCCATCATTTTTTTACCACAAAATTTTAAATTTATACTGCCAAAGGCTCACATTTTGAGGTTTTTGACTGATTTCATTGTCTAAACCTGATATGCCACGGAATTTTATTTGCTGTTTTAAAAACTAACTCTATTTAGCACTGATTGACTTTTATTTGAAAATCGGAATGTTCTGCTTTTTCGCTATTTTGCATTTTCCGGTACCCCACTCACAGAAATTGACTGTTCTTTGTGTATACACATACACATTTACCACCATACCATACACAAAAAAACACATTGTTTTTGAATGTGTATACCCATACCATACCATACACATGCATATTGAAAATTCCGGTACACATTACCATACACAAGCAGAAAATGTGTATTTTTGTGTATTTGATCAGCAAAACTCGATAAAATGTCAAACATAATTGTAGAATTTCGATGTTTTGTTGCAGTAATAAACATTTTGTTGAATGTGTATACACAAACCATACACATTTGACAGTAAATAGAGTGCAAACTGGTATTGGGTATTGGGTGTATTGGGGTGTTTTGCAGGTATTGGTATTGGGTATTGGGTTTTTAATGCCCCAATACCCAATACTAATTAACTGTAGGACCTATAAAAATCGAAAAAATCGCTGTTGAACTGAAAAACTGACCTGAAAAAATCGATAAAATTGACCGATGATTAGGTATAGAAAGCCGTTTTTGCGTTAGTAAACTAAAGGTTAAGAATGTCTTATACTGTCCGCTTTTCTAAGTAGTACACTCGTAATTAATTAGTGTAATTTCTCTGTTCTTACCGACGATAAACGTTTGTGATTCAATTTGAAATTTGTCATTTCAGTCATACAGAATGTACAATATAGTAGTACTGTACCCAGGGGGTGCGGGTCTGGTACACCCCTTTCCGATGGAGTACGAACAAAAAATCCGTAGAAAATAAGAAACACTGTAATGCAGTAGGTCATGTACGAACTAAAACTGTTAATTTCTGCTTATTTTACTCTCCACAACGGCTTCTAAATGCTTTCTTAAAGGCTAATTTTTAAAAATTTCTTGCCCAGTTGGACAATGGCCCTAATGCAGGTTATTCCACATTTTCACAAGATAGGTTGAAATTTTCTGACCAGGGGTTGCACCGACAGACTGTTCCAAAATATGATGGGCGCTACTTGGTCAGGCGGTTATAACTTTCGAACGAAACTACGTAGGGAAATGGGACTTCCAGCATTCGACCTGGTTTGCGGGCGAGCTTTCAAGCGCCGTAACCTTTCAAAGTCTTTCTAAGTCCATTGGTGGCGCGAAATTCAAATTTTCTGATTTTCAAAAGTATCACCATTGTAACACCTGACAAAACTGTGCATCGTTCTGGCGCCCTTCAAGCCAGAGGGCCGGTTCTTAGTGCGCTAGTTGAAGAATTACGCGGGCAATCCAGCCGTGCAAGCCGCATTGTTCTGCCCTCTCGCGCAGGGCCGCCAAATGTCCGATGAGCCAATTCGCATTTTTGGGTGGGCAAATGCGTGATGGTCGTGTGCAATGCTAATCGGCAAATGCGTGATGAAAAATTGCCGTATGCACCAATTCGTGCACTGTCTATCTGCCTGTAATCGATATAGTAATGTAATAGTACATGAAAGAACAACATTTTGGCGTATGTAGGACACAGTGATAGATTTTGTGTGCGATGTGTGCGTGTGCGTCACTGACTTGTGGTCTGCAGGTGTCCCCGGCTCAAGTTGTCTTCCGTCGGTCGTCGGCTGTGGACAGTAAACCGAAGAGCACGTTCCAAGTGAGCAATGTGGGCGATCAGATGGTCAAGTACAGGCTGAAGAGCGACATCAAGACAGGTCTGACTGCACACAACGCCAGAGGACAGCTCGCTCCACACTCAGCTGTAGACGTCACTATTTTCCTGACAGAACACGTTCAGGTGCTGGAAAAAGCTCATTTACATATAAAAGCTGCAGTGGCATCCAGTGAGCAGCGAGGCGAAGAGCAAATCGTACTGCCGTGTCGCATGAGCAGCCAGCACAACTTGTCCGACCGAGACGAACCGACCGTCATCGCTGAGCAACCGTCCTTTCCTTCACTGGAACTAGATTTTTTGCCGCAGACTGTGAGCAAGCAACTGTGCAACTGCACGTAACGTAGTGTGTTTAGGAGGTGACCGATGAACTAGTGCGAGGGACAATGGCCCAGGTATTTGGACAGCTGAGAGACATGTGTATGCAGAAAGGCACCTCTCCACTGTCGGCGTCGCCCAGTGCTAAGCTCCCGGACGTGTCAGCCTTGGCCGACGTTGTGTTAGCCAAAATCAAGCAAAACGCCGCGACAGCAACCGCTTCCCAATCCATTCCTGCCGTTGCCAACGTGATTCAGTTCTCCGCCACGAAAGTTGATCTGTAGAATCTCTTACTTACGTTACCACGCACTAGTCTGCCGGTTCAGCCGTCGAAGTAAAATATTTTGATTTTTGTGGAGAAAAACATCCCATTCATTTTCAAATCATTCACACGTTCGTTAGTTTCATAGCCGGTCCCGTACTGTACCGCAACAAATGAGTCGGCGTCGTCAGATCATCAGTGAAATCAGAAACGCATGCCTGCATTTGTTCTTATGTATCTTGTTTCTTGGAGCACGTTTTTTCGTTTCGCGCACAGTTTCGGAGGTCAAGCCCCATATTTCTTTACACTTAACATGCATTTTGTGAGAAAGTCAACTAGGATGTTCATGCAACTATTTTTCCGGATCTGGCTGGTATCCAATTATGTTAAAATAGATGTCAAAGGAACACAATCGGTGCATGTTCGAACATCGGTGATGCCCTAGAACCGGAGCTACACCCCCTCAAAGTTTGGTGGGTAGCCACTTTTTTGGGCCATTTTTGGATTTTTACTGAAACGATCACCACTCACTCGTTTTTTCTAGATCGACTCAATTCAGTCGCATACAGAGCCATAAAATTTATATCACCTCATGCAGTTTTAGCCGCTGATTACGAAAATGACATCTGTTTTTCAATCTGACCGCGCGCCTGAGCTACTTATGTATGTAGTAGTTTTTATGCCCCCCCCGCCTGCGGGTGGAGCGCCCCCCCCTGCCCATTACACAACATGGTGTGTTCCCCCCCTCGTGATTGTTTTGCTTTGGCCCTTCGGGGTTAGTACTGCTAATTGTGGTGTACACGTGCATTGTAATAAAGTAATGCCCTGATGGTACTCAGACAACAAGTTATCTGTCAAATCTGAACATAACGTGGTATCTATGTATCTGGTGCAGTTTTCTCCGCTGATTCAGATTAGGATCATATTTTTGCGTTATGGCCACTCAGTCGTAAGTTTTGGACCTCTGAAGTTTCATTAAGAAACATGCCGTGACAAGCCATAATCCTGAAATAAATGTACAGCATTATACATTTCTGAAGGGTATCTTTTGGCAATCAATAGTGTACCCGACCTATTTTGATCCGCTGAGTTAAAAAATGGCCTTTGTTTTAATCTATAATTGTTCCGTTTTGAGATATATGAATATTAATGCAAATTTGGTTTGAACAATAATATCTCAAAATTGAAAAAAGTAGAGAAAAACTGACAAAAGGCAGAATTGATTGACAAAAAGATTCCCTTCAGAAATGCATGATGACATTTATTTCAGGATTATGGCTTGTCACGGCATGTTTCTTAATGAAACTTCAGAGGTCCATAATTTGCGACTAAGTGGCCGTAGCGCAAAAATATGATGATATTGTGAATCAGCGGCTAAAACTGCATTAGGTGATATAAATTTGATGGCTCTGTACCCTACATGCGACTGAATTGAGTAACCTTAAAAACGAGCATGTTATACTATTCAAAATGTTATACTGTTAACTATTCAAGCTGTTAGTTTTTGCAAATTTTTCGCTCAGACCTTTTAAAAATGCGTTTTTGAAGGCTAATTTTGCAAAATTTTCTGCCCCGATCAAACAACACCAAAAATTCTACATCTCTTTACAAAATCCTGTGTACGCCAGCCACTGGCCGCCACCTAGAATTCGCACACTCCACTGATCTTCGGTAAAGTGCTGTCACGATAATCGGCCAATTAGGGCGTGGAAAATAATGAAACTGACCATTTTCCTTCAGATTGCAGCAATTTCAACTTTTCTAGCTGCCTTCTTCGATACGCTCTAAACATCCAGTCTGTTGTCTGTCAGGCATGTTTGACAACTTGAACTATGAGCTCATCTGTATTTGCTTGGATTGGTGTACGTATTCTGTTTTAGGCTGCTCCTTTGTTCTTTGGTTGGACGCCTCATACAATATACGTACAGTATGTTCAGCAATTTCGTAGCTTAAGACATGGAGTGAGTTTATGAGTAAAGAGCGAAACAGACCAGTAGCATACAGCCAGAAATAAAATAAATCACTGTCACTTATGGTTGCTTCAAACTTTGTTCTCATCCTCCTTCCTCCTTCTTTTCCTCCTTCTTGTCTGCGTCTTTCTTCTCCTCCTCCTTCTTGTCTCCGTCTTTCTTCTCTTCCTCCTTCTTTTCCTCTTTCTTCTCCTCCTTCTTCTCCTCCTTTTTCTCTTCCTTCTTGTCTTCGTCTTTCTTGGCTTCTTCCTCTGCCGGTGCCGACAAGGGCAGTCTGACGTCTTTGAACTGTCCTCCTGCACGGAACGGCGCCTGCGGGTCTTTGTCATCGTCTCCCACTTTGACGAACTGAATCACTAGTCGGTCTTCTTTGGGTGGTCCGGGCAGACGAATCACATCCAGTTTCTGGTCCTTGTCCGGCTCTACGATCGAAAACACCGGTCGCACTCGGTAGATGGCGTTGTTGGAACACTTGACCTTCACTGCCACACGCACCTTCGACGGGTTCTTCAATTTGTGCTCCGACTTGCCCTTCACGTTCGGCTTGAAGACTGCTTTGTCGGGCTCCACTGTAAGCGCTGGCTCAGACATACTCAAATACACAATCAAATCAAACAATGATGTCTCTGTCTCTCGCGCCTTCCTTTTGTGCTTTACGCACATGTACAACAGTATCCATTCATCTATCACATGTTTTGTCTTGCTGTAACTTTTGCGTTTGTCAATAAATTACGCTGAAATTTTAACACATGCACGGGTCCTCAGAGCTTTTACTCTCAAAATTTTCGCCATGTCTGTCACATAAACCCAAGTGTCTTGCATCTACAGGGTGTCTCAAAAAAAATGATCACATTTCTTTTTACTGCCATTTCCGCAAATTTTGACCAAATAGGCTGGGATTTGGAACACAGGTGCTAAAATTCGGGGAATTTTATGTGTTAAAGTTTGGTGCACTAGGCTAGACTCATTCCCGAGAAATTTCAAAAAAAGTAAAATTTGGTAATTTCAATAGTGAAAGCCGGTCACCGAAAAAATGATCACATTTCTTTTTACTGCTATTTCCGCAAATTTTGACCAAATAGGCTGAAATTTGGAACATAGGTGCCAAAAGTCGGGGAATTTTATATGTTAAAGTTTGGTGCACTAGGCTTGACTCACTCCCGAGAAATTTCAAAAAAAGTGAAATTTGGTAATTTCAGTAGTAAAAGCCGGTCACCGAAAAATGGAAGCATTTCCTTTTCCTGTATTTTTCCTAATTTTAGTCGGAATTGGATGAAATTTGGAGTGTAAACGCAGAAATTCAGAGTAATTCGTGTGTAAAAAGTTGACGCATGAACTCCAACGCTATCGTTAGAGTTTAGGCGATAATGTAATGTAACGGTTTTTCGGTGACCGGCTTTCGCTATTGAAATTACCAAATTTCACTTTTTTTGAAATTTCTCGGGAATGAGTCAAGCCTAGTGCATCAAACTTTAACACATAAAATTCCCCGAATTTTTGCACCTGTGGTCCAAATTTCAGCCTATTTGGTCAAAATTTGCGGAAATGGCAGTGAAAAGAAATGTGATCATTTTTTCGGTGACCGGCTTTCACTATTGATTTAACAAATTTCACTTTTTTTGAAATTTCTCGGGAATGAGTCAAGCCTAGTGCACCAAACTTTAACACATAAAATTCCCCGAATTTTGGCACCTATGGCCTATTTGGTCAAAATTTGCGGAAATGGCAGTAAAAAGAAATGTGATCATTTTTTTGAGACACCCTGTATCTCCACTGTAACGGTTAAAACTTTTGGTCGCTCGATTAATTCTCTCTCTTGTTCCTTGACCAATAGTTGATTAATCGAAAGTGACATCTCTTCGAATGATGACGTTTTGCTTGTCAAAGCACCAAAGTCGATATGCCCTAGAACAAGTTGAATAGCCCATGAAAAGACACTTATCTATACTTTTTTATCGATCTTATGTAACACAATTTTTTGGAAAAATCTAACTCCAATTTGTTCAAGCCTCGGCTATAAGGAGTGAATCAGGTGTATTGTTGTTGTGTTGTGCTGTGCTGGACCAATGGACGCAGTGGAGCAGGTGGATGACGTAGCGACTGGTGCACCGGATGTAGCGGCTAACCCTGGCTTACAAGAGGACGTCGACCATACTGCCAATGGGGCAAACCATCGACGCAATACCGGCCAGAACGACGAGAATGTGGTTGGAGACCAAGTTGATGCTGCATATGAAGAGAGAGCTTTGCCAGAGCAAGATAATCGTGCCAACATACAGGAACCGCCAAACGATTTGCAGCCCCTTAACGTGGAAGAAGCAGAGAATTGGGATTCTGATAATAGCGACGTTGGAGAAGACAACAACAGAGGTGACCAAGACTTGGACGGTGATGACCTGAATGAACTTGATGACAACAATCGAGCCGAGGGGTCAGAGGAAGATTTGACGCAAAGAGACAGAGGAGCGCAAACCGAGAGTGAGATCGAGCTCTTGTTGAACATTTTAGCCAACAAATATGAGCGAGTGAGATGCTTTCTTCAGGCTTGCTATAGCTTCTCAGTGCAAATGCATTTCAGCTGCATCTGATGAGTATTCGAAAAGTGCTCGAGTTCTACGGTAATAATTACTACAAAGCGGCTACGTGTCTCAATGAGCATTTCGGCAGGCCGGACTACCAGTGGCCACTCCCTGGCACCAGTAAAATTGAAAAAATAACAATGAGAGATGGTAAGTATTGAACTGTGGGACAGGTCCTGTACAGTAGACTCTCAACGTTTAGGTAACGCCCATCTACAGTGCTATCTGAAACTGAATCGTGCCGGCAGACCCCACAGACGTCCAGTGCCCCTAGCCAACTACCTGCCGGACTGGGTGGCCGCTCAAGCCAGACTGGCTGGCGACTATCCGATTGAACCGGCTGCTCCACGACTGCCCCTACATACCAAGCGCAGGATTAAACGCCGTCGCTGCTCCGTTTCTTGACTGATTGATATCTCGAAAAATTTATTCGCGCATGCAGTAAATTTACGACTTCCGTTATTGTTTATTGAAAATGTAACAAGCGTGCATGCGATTTGCTCCTTGGGTTAGTTGTTATTCTGCGTGATTTTTTAGTTGATTTTTAGCATTTTCATAAAAAAGATAATTTTAAAGGCCAGCGGCAACAGCGTGGTGAAAACGCGCGAAGAGAATTTGTCACGCGGCGCAGCGTCAAATCGGCCGCAGTTGCCGGTCCCTAATAATAGTACTTATACCGTTCGATGTAGTTTTGTGTGCTGAGTTCGAAAACCATTCGGTTTAGCTAGATTCATTCGGGATCGGGAGAAATTTGCATCAAAATTCGTGCTGACAGTATTTCTCGGGTGGTACTACTCATTAGCATGAACATAAACCGTGATACAAACAGTTTTTCGTTTGTAGTTTTCGCTGCTGATTCCGAAAATAACCTCTAGTATATCACTTAACGCCGTTTATGGTACCGACACCATAGAAGGTGCCGGTACCATATATGGTACCGGTACCTTAGGTAGTGGTACCATATATGGTACCGGCACCATATATGGTACCCCCACGTTCGGGGCCTGTGGTGGTACCATGTATGGTACCGGTACCCATGGCCATGGGTAGGGGTACCACATATGGTACCACCACAGTCGCCGAACGTGGGGGCACCATATATGCTACCACTACCCTAGGTACCGGTACCTATACAATGTATGGTACCGGCACCTTATATGGTGTCGGTACCATAAACAGCGTTAAGTGCCTTTATAATATGTATTATATAAATAACAATTTTTGCTCTGCGTTGTCTAGTTTTGAAGATATGAGCATTTTAATGAATTACAAGGAAAACAAAAACGGTTGCACTGCACTTGTGTTAACATGCTCGTTTGAAAGGCGAGACCGGTCCGGGATACGGCCTTCTGAAAAAGGGTGTCAATCCACCCCACAGCCACTGTACACATATATGTACATTGTACGGTTTGTTGTTGTTGTTGTTTGTTTTCGAGTTCCACTGTTCTTTCGGACAGCTCAGGACACCCCTCGCTCTTTTCAGAGCCCTTCAATGGGGTAGCCCTGTCTACCAACAACCCTCCCCCTTGCTGGCATTAGGCGCAACGGCAGCGCCGGTTCGGTTCCCATTTACCTACTGGCCATCATCGGCTTTCGGCGGTCTGGGTTGGGCTTTACGTCGACTACTTCCAGTCGCTTACGGTACTAGTACATTGTGATTATGTGTAATACAAACGGCAAAAACCCCAATACCCAATACCTGGAAAACACCCCAATACACACAATACCCAATACCTAATACTAAAGTCTGTTCAAAAATTATTGGCGAGGAGCGGTTTTTGATTTTTTTCTCAAAAATTCTCCTCTAGACTCCATATACTTTTATATGAACTTGTAGCCAACGATCAGTGTTACATTATGGAACTATTCATTCTTGTCCTAATTTGCATATTAGCTATGAAAATGACCAAAAACTAAAATGTGTGCGAGTTGACCCCCTCCAAACGTGCTTGAAATTGGACGCTGATACCAGATTCGAATTCCCCAGAGTCTTGCGGTCTGGAATCATACCACTCTCATGGGTCTGCGACGATTTTGAAGCAAGTTACGAGCGATTTCCCGAGGGGTACTCGCTCAAAAATCGACCAAAATTTTTGCCCTCCCATAGTGTAAACCTACTAGTGGTGCAAAACGACCTTTTTTACACGACAGATTTCCAGAAACCACTTTTTCTAGTCAATTCGGACCCGAGGAATTCAGTGGTGCCGTCCGTTTCGGCATCCGACTCTTGTGGAGGGTACTAGAGCCCCCTAAAGCTCTAAAAGACCCAGTTTGGGTGCTTCAAATAGCGATTCAATAGAAGTGCAATATAGCTTCTAGGGGTATCTTTTTGCGCAAAATCCACTGAAAGCTACCCCAAAAAGCCATTTCTCACTCCTGACCACGTTTTGGGTAGTTTCAGGGGCACACTGAAGCGCTAATTGTGGGCTCTGAAAGTACTGAATTTGCAGGTGCAAAATGGCATTTTCGATCAGTTATACGCTTTGAAAGCTACTCTTTCTTGTCAATCTGGGTACGAGGAATTCGATCCTAACATTCGTTTTAGCTGTCGTCTGTTCGCTCGGCTGTTACTACAACCCGCTATTGGTTATTGAGATGCAGTCTGGTTGCAACAATTTGGCTGGCCGTAATTTTGAGCTGTAGCTGTGTAGCTTTATACGTAAGACAGAACTGGAAGTGCTAACTTGGGCGTTTCTCTGGTCCATGGCAGACAACGCCAAGTAAACTTAATTTGTACATATGCATGGGACCTAGGGGCGTCCATAATCGACGTCGTTCCAAAATCCTGATTTTTCGGACCCCCACTGCCCCAAAATCGCCTTGCGTCGTTTCTTGGGGACCCCCCTACGGCGACGTCGTTTTCGGTTTACCCCCCCCCCCGATAAAAGGGCAGTACATACAGTACTGTCACGTTTCCTTGTTAATATACTGCGCAATTAATAGAATAAATCCCTACAACCACTCTGGGAAGCTTTTCTGTATGGAGAAACGTTTGACAGAATGTGCATAAATCGAAGATAATGTAATTGAAGTACCCCAAAATTCCGAAAAAAGCGACATGGTTTTTTGCTAACCCCCTCCCCCCTCCTGGTGCGTCGTCTATCGTCGCATGTCAGCCGACCCCCCTCCCCCCTCTGGAACGATGTCGTTTATGGACGGCCCCTTACCCTTGAATTATGTGCATCACAGTTACAGTACACTACTTATTTCAGATACCACATTAAATAACTGAAGAAACGCAGATCCCAACGACGATGTGGATGAAGGGGGAAATTACTACTTATTGTTACGACTACGCTACCAATAGGTCACTGTGAACTCAACCTGTAAATCTAGAGATGATTTGGGCTTACATAAAACAAAAAGTGGCCAGAGAAAACAAAACCTTTAAGATCAAACAAGTGCAACAACTTGTTATGAAGCTAACGGATGAGGTTGAGCCAGAACTATGGAATAGAACAGTGCACAACGTGATCGAAAAAGTAGAACCACGATATCGGGAATACGACAAGTTGTCAGATGAACATGAATTTGAGGAAGTAGAAGAAGAGGTTAGCTCTGACGATCAGAGAGAAGTTGAATTTGTAGACACTGGGTTGGAGTAACTTGTAAATATCGACTGACTTTTTCAACTCCAGAGTTGTTGTTGTGTTGTTGTGTACTATTTTATTTGTTTCTTGTACTACAGAAGAGTGGTCGGTTCAGTGGCAGTGTATAATGGAGCGCCGAAATTTTCCGCCTCCATTACCGCAGGGTCTCATTCCCGTCAGAATCGGCTCCAACAATTCAGCTAACAGTGCCGCTGGACCTGGAGTAGCAGGCAGTTCTGCAAGTGTCGACATTCACATGGAAGAGGCAGTGCCGGAGACAGTGCAAGCTCAGTTCAGTAAAATGCTGGCTAAGCAAGGATTCCTCATAGAACAGACAGCCACATCACAAGTAGTGGACGAGCTGCGAGAGGGCGACGATCTACGACCATTCGAGGTTGGCATCTCCGAGCCGCAGAGCTCCAGTCTTCATCCCCTCTCCATCCGCTACACTAACAAGGAGTTCTTCGACACATTCGCGCCTGACGCCCAGCCCACCCCCGACCGGTTCGAAGGTGCCGCTAGCCAACTGGACCTGCTGCTGGCCAGTCTCCACCCCACCGCTCTGCCACTGGCCACCAGTCACATGAGTGTGGACAGTCTCGTTGATCTCGCAATCACCGCTCATCAGTGGCACAGCATTGGTGGACAGGCTTTGCAGGACGTGGTGGCGTACTTGTCGGTAGTACAGTGTAGTGTACGGTACAGCGTAAGTTAATGATAACGCTCCTAACACGTCTTATGTAAATTCAGGTGCAGTTCAGTTTAGGTCAGTCTAATTGTAAAGTTACTGACGCGCTCAATTGCCTTTGATCAGTCTCTTGCTATGCACTGATGCTGATAAAACCTTCCTTTGGCCACCTAACTTGCGCTCACGCTGTTAGGTTATGGGCCCAGCCCCCTGGCTTTCTTCTATTGTGGTTTACTGAGGTAAACCCCCACACACCTGCGGCAGCTATGGCGTAGTATGCTCGGCCGGTGTTGTGCGTGCGAATGGCAGAGGTGGTAACGCAGCAAGGGAAGCAGCAGTCATGGCAAGGTGCACAGATGAGGCAGGTGGCTGCAGCAGCGCCGAGAGCTGAGGAGTCGGACGAGGCGGCGGTGTACTCCCGTGCCAGATGTCGCGTGATCGTCCTTCACTTCGGTGCACCTCAGCAGACGTTGTCCTGTGGGCCTGTCCGTCTTGCTGATGCCTGGGTCGGTTCCAGCACTTTTGTTCTGTGTGCTGAGGTGGCTGATTCTGCGTGTTTGGATCGTGCTTCCGGCAACGAAAATGTGTCTGGACTTCAGTCAGACGGCATTGTTGCTTCTACAGTCGCGCAGAATGGATGCCCCTCTCAACAGACAGTAGGGGCCCGGAATGGTCAGGTATCATGTCGCTTGTACTTGAAGGCTGATCCCGTTCTTGTAGACACCGTCAGTTCGGTTCGCCTTGGTTGGTCGCATGATGGTGGAGACCAGATACAAAAACAACCCATCTCGCTTGGCTCCGGATGTCCCTCACGCGTAGGGACTCCAGCTGGTAAAACGGTTAGTTTGTCTAACTGGCCCCGTGCTCTCGTTTCCGTTTCCGATGATCACCTGGTACAGCCGGAGGAGGAGGAGCGTGCAGCTGTACCTCAGCTCCAGCGTGGAGGGTTTCTGAGGAAACCAGACGTACCAGCGGTCGTGTGGGAACCAGTCGGGCAGTCAGTGGTGCCAGCAGTCAGTGGAGTTCCAGCGGTTCGGGCAGTCCTTGCAGTTCCTCCAGCGGTTCATGGTCTAGCTCTTCGGCCAGTTGAGTTAGTCAATCGCCAGGTTCGTCAGGTTCAGGAGGAGCAACAACAACCCGAGTCACAAGTACACGCCTTTGCCAGTCACAACTACAGCCACCGGTGGAAGACCTGTGTCCGTAAACACATGTTCTGTGATATGTTGTGTCTGTGTATTCACTTTATTCTGCCGGTGTGTCAACAATTTTTAATAGGAATAGTAATAGTAAGCTTGTAAAGCAATAGTTCTGTGTTTTTCTTTCTGTAAGTAATTGTGTCTCTGCTTCCAGATTTAGTAGCTTGCTTGTACTTTAATCTGCTTTTGCTTTTGTGTGCAGGGTGAGTTTTGCGTTATCAAGGAGGAGTGTCGGTAGTACAGTGTAGTGTACGGTACAGCGTAAGTTAATGATAACGCTCCTAACACGTCTTATGTAAATTCAGGTGCAGTTCAGTTTAGGTCAGTCTAATTGTAAAGTTACTGACGCGCTCAATTGCCTTTGATCAGTCTCTTGCTATGCACTGATGCTGATAAAACCTTCCTTTGGCCACCTAACTTGCGCTCACGCTGTTAGTACTATCTGATGATGGCGATGGAGGTGTCGTCTTCGTCCAAGCTGCGACTGGTCAGTGTGACGGGCGACAAGTTGCTGCTGGTGCACACTTTGTCTGCCCAGTGCGGCAAGAACGCCTCCATCAAAGAAGTGACCAACAATGACGTGGTTTTCGATCAGATCACCTCCAACCCTCACGCCAATCTGGTGATGAAGCGAATGCTGCAACACTCGAGCAAATGCAGCGAGAAAGAGTACCGGGACAGGCAGCTGCAGCCTGAGTGGCGACGCTTGCGATACGTGTTCAACCAGAGAATCCGACAGAAACTCAGCTTCGACCGCCCGGCGCCCTCGGAGGGGGCCAGCATCTGCGAACTGCAGGTCGGCGACACTTCCTTCTTCGCCAATCGCTGGATTCTCGCCTCCTTCTCGCCTGTCTTCAGAGGAATGCTGTTCGGCAACTTTTCCGAAGGCCTGAACCGAAGCAGTGCGGTTCCGTTGCAAGACGAAGGAATTACAGAGGAGGGCGTGCAAAGGTTCCTATCGCTGCTGCATCCGTCTCACATGTTCTTCCTCTGGTATCTGTTGCCCAGCGAACTAATCGGACCTGAGGGCTGGAGGGGCCACATCGAAGTGGTCGATGAGCTTTACGATATCTTGTTCGGCGGAAACTTGGACGCCATGATGGAGGTGTTTCGACTGGCGCACCGATTCCAGATCAGTAAGCTGATGTCGATGTGTGTGATGATGATGGAGATGAAGTCGGACCTGACCCAGTCAGACAAAATCAGAATGGCCGACATGTACCACCTCCCTCGACTGATGGCTCGGTGTCTGGCGCGTCTAACTACTGCGCGCGGCTTCAAACGGATGATAACGGAGAATCCAACTCTGATTGACGATGTCAGCTGCTCCACCCACAAGTTGCTGTTCGAGCGGTTGCTGGATTTGGCTTAACTACGGGTCCACAGTACTTATGACTACTGCTCAGCTATGACACATGTTCAAATTGTTTTTGGTTTCCTCTGCTATTTACTAACTGCTTTTTCTTGCCATTTGACACAGTAAAGTATATCGGTATTGAAATAAACTACTAACTTATTTCTCAAATAAAAAACTTTTTAAAAAAACATACGATCAGTTATAAATTCCAAATTGAGGCAACCACACTGCATTATAAAAACCAATAACGGGCCGTAACAGCCCAGCGAGCAGCCGACGGCTAAAATGAATGTCACGATCGAATTCCTCGTACTCACATTGTTAAGAAACAGTGGTTTTTAAACGTTTAACTGACCGAAAATGCCATTTTGCACCAGCAAATTATTGCTGAGCACTTTAACAGTCAGTCTCTGAACCGATCGAGTCTTGGTCCTTTGCCATATTCAGACCCCAAAAATGAAACTTTGGCGTGGAGGGCTCAAAGTTGGATGACTAATACGTATGGATAGGTTATATAACCACCGCAAAGGATATCCCGATTCGACGCTCCACGCTCGAGATACGGCCTTCTGAAAATCGGTCCGCTTTTCTTTTGGGACCAAAATTTCAAAATCGAATTTCTAGCGCACTAATCAGTGTTGGGACTTAAAAATTGGGGGTTTAGGGTAACTTTTAGAGTACTTTCAGAATCAACGGTCGAATTCCATTGTCGATGAAAAAAATTTTTTTTCGACCCCCTTTGGAGCCCCCTAGCTCGTCTGGAACCCCCCTACACCGTTTTTTATTTCAGAATATTGTAGCGCTATCAATTCGCTACAGTTTGGTATAAGCCACATTGGCTGACCCGTGGAAGAAAGTGGTGAAATATGGCTTCAAAGTTGAAAAATCCTCAAATTTCTAGTTTTGGTACTGCACCAAATTTTCCTGGTGGAGTTTCTAGCCTACCAATGTGAGTTCTGGTTTGACACTGATTAGTGCGCTAGAAACTCCACCAGGAAATTTTGGTGCAGTACCAAAACTAAAAATTTGTGGATTTTTCAAGTTTGAAGCCATATTTCACCACTTTCTTCTATGGGTTAGCCAATGTGGTTTATACCAAACTGTAGGGAATTGATAGCGCCACAATATTCTGAAATAAAAAAAAACGGTGTAGGGGGGTTCCTGACGAGCTAGGGGCTCCAAAGGGGGTCGAAAAAAATTGTTTTCGTTGAAAATGGAATTCGACCGTTGATTCTGAAAGCACTCTAAAACCCTACACCCCCAATTTTTAAGTCCCAACACTGATTAGTGCGCTAGAAACTCCAGCAGGAAATTTTGGTGCAGTACCAAAACTAAAAATTTGACGATTTTTCAAATTTAAAGCCATATTTCACCACTTTCTTCCACGGGTCAGCCAATGTGGCTTATACCAAACTGTAGGGAATTGATAGCGCTACAATATTGTGAAATAAAAAAAACGGTGTAGGGGGTTCTAGACGAGCTAGGGGGCTTCAAAGGGGGTCGAAAAAAATTTTTTCATTGAAAATGGAATTAGACCATTGATTCTGAAAGTACTCTAAAAGTTACCCTAAACCCCCAATTTTTAAGTCCCAACACTGATTAGTGCGCTAGAAATTCGATTTTGAAATTTTGGTCCCATAGTTAAGCAGACCGATTTTCAGAAGGTCGTATCTCGAGCGTGGACCGTCGAATCGGGATATCCTTTGCGGTGGTTATATAACCTATCCATACGTATTAGTCCTCCAACTTTGAGCCCTCCACGCCAAGGTTTCATTTTTGGGTCTGAATACTGAAACTCGATTGGCCCAGAGACTGACTCTTAAACAAAGGGCGCTTTTGAGCGCACAATTAGCGCTTAGTGTGCCCCTGAAATAGTTAATATGCAAATTAGGACAAGAATGAATAGTTCCATAATGTAACACTGATCGTTGGCTACAAGTTCATATAAAAATATAAGGAGTCTCTAGAGGAGAATTTTTGAGAAAAAAATCAAAAACCGCTCCTCGCCAATAATTTTTGAACAGACTTTAGTTCGCGCTCTAATTAAAATTAAGCGTAAATGCCAATTTCCAAAGCTTAACATTGAATTTAGTTTCTAATTTGAAAATTCATACCAAATTTTCAAAAAGTTAGTAAGACAAAGCAAAATTAGCGGGCCGGGCCGGCACAATTTTCAGCCCCCCGAGCCGAGCCGAGACCGATTAGGATGCCTGGCTGGCATGACGGGCCGGGCATGCCTCACCTGATCGGCTCGCTGGGCCGAAGAAAAGTTGCCCGTGCACATCTTTAGACGCTTCTATAAAAAAGTTTTTTTGCCAAAAAACGGTTTTTCCCCAAAAAAACACGTACAAAACTGCGTGGAATCTTTGATTTGATGTTCGAATCTTGTAGCCTTTGTAATTTGCTATCGATTGATAAAAAAACGTTGGGTCTTGAAGAAAGTTTTCGAGAAAATCGGCTTTTTTGCGCCACCATCAATCATTTTGAACAGACTTTAGGTGCAAATTCGCGTCATTGATTTTTAGTGGTCCGAATTTCGCTTATTCGCAAAATTGCGCTCGGAAATACTCTCTACAGAGTATGATAGTTTGGTGAGGGTGATGGGGTGGCAGTTTAAACTATGCCGAATGACATTTTGGTTCTACTGAAACGGTTCTAGCCGTCGTTCCTGAAGCGTAATACTGTACAGATACGGTAGTACTGGTAGAAATGGAAATGATGTGAGAAAGGAGACCTAGCGTGCCTGTGCTCTATGACCTGTGATGTATGTTTACACCCCATGATGTAAAAACGTAAAAATTTAATTGGTTTCGTCAGACTAGTACAGAGGACAAAAATGAATGTTTGGTTAGAAGAAAGGTCTCGCTCCGCCGAATCCACCTCCTCCACCGGCCGTAGGGGTTTGCGCTTGTTCCCAGTCGTAAGGGTCGTTCTCTTTGATGCCAAGGTTTCGGGCGGCGGTGTTCATGATGCTGTATACCTGGTTGTAGTCTGGTCTGTCGTAGTACCTCAGATTGTCCACATAGCGCATGACGTCAATGTACTCTTTGGGGCAGCCGCCTAGCAGTTCGTGCAGGGCCGGGTCTTGGCGACAGCGTTCTTTGTAGCGGCCCACTTCGTCCTTGTCTTCGACGTTTTTCCATGGCAGATGTCCTTTGGTCAGTTCGACTTGTTGGTAGAACCAGGTCTCGACGTCGTCTTTGCGTGACAGCTCGCGGCTCAGATGACAGTTGATCGATGCGTAGCGCACGGTGCCGCGGAATCCGGCTGCTGAGCGTGGCGTCCGCACCTCTCCGCGTTCGTTGACGAATTTGCGACACATGCCAAAGTCGAGTACGTAAAGCTTGCGTTGCTCTCCGATCTCCGGCCGTCCCATGGCGAAGTTGCCCGGTTTGACGTCACGGTGCAGATACCCGATGCCGTGTAAGTCTTCGAGCGCCTCCAGACACTGAACGCCCACGCGTATAGCTGTGCTCATGCTGTACTTTTGTTGAGGGTTGATCTTGCGCAGGTCGTTGAGAGACTGCCCCAGAAGCGTCATCACCACGTAGTTGAACTGCGCGTTGCGGCCTTTGTCTATGATGGCGGCGAAATGGCGGCCTTGTCTTGATGCCAGCGCCTCCAACACGTACACCTCCATCTTGAGAATTTGAATCTGCTCTCTGGCTCCTTCCACCTTCAGTGCGTACTGTTTGTCTCCCTCGGCCACTTTGTACACCGCGCCGAATCCGCCTTCACCCAGTTTCTTCATTACTCTGTATTTTCCGCTCACCATCTCTCCCTCGCGCAGTTGGGGCAGCGCCTCCGCCATCAGTCACAACAACAGTATAAAAGCAATGATAAGTACACAACACAACCATGCATTTATCGCTGCAACTGCATTCTTGGCATTGCTTGCAACATAGAACATATTAGGCAGCCTGTGAAAGGTCGAACGTGTGACAGAAATCCAGATTCTGAACCAAATGAGATCGTACGCAATCAACTGGAATTCCTCTTAATGTTTTACCGATTTTCGGCGGTCAGAAACTCTCATGATTCGCCTGTTTCTCTCTATATATCGCAATATCGTGCTTTTCTATGCCTTTGCATTTGCCATTTGCAAATTCGCCAAATTTCGAATTCGTCTGAAATTCTCAAAAAGCGAAATATACGCCATTTTGTTTCGCACGCTTGCGAATATGGTTGCAGATTCGTTGCCTTTGGTTTTTGAGGTTTTTTCACAAAATCGCGTATTCGTGCTTTGGCTCCATATGGAGTACCGTCTTTTTGAGGGGGATTCCCTAATTTGCGCAAATTTCGCTTTCAACACAAATTTGCGCAACGGCTAAAATCAGCTTCCTTCTTACCTGCGATGATAAGATAAGCACAGAACTTGATTCTAGAGTCATTCTAGAGACGTGAGGCCAGAGTCATTCCATGGCTTAAGCATTATCAGTGTTCTTTTAATAAGCAAAGACATAAAGAAAACAGATTGCAAAAATTTTATTCCAAATAGGGGTGCCTGAAATGAAAGTTAGGTTTGCAGTAACGTGACAATGCTCTACGTAGGTCAGAGAAATGAATTCAGCACATAAAATTACACCAAGAGTTATGTTTTGAGCAACATCGGAAGAGACTCACAGCAGCTGCTCTATCAGATGAAATTTTGCAAAAAAAAAACAATTATTCCGAAAATAACTCGAAAACGCGACTACCTAGCGCCAAACCGACTGTAAAAATGGATTCTACGGACCAAAATTATGTTTGACTCGTGAATATGAGCCGCTTCTGAGGCCGTTTATTCCACTAGGGTCAAATTTGAAGCTGAACTGTGCATGATTCTGAAAGATAGTGCAAATTTTTTGGGAAAATTAAAACATGAATAACTCAAGAATGGGGCCGATGCCAAAAAAGTGTAAACACCAACGTGTAGAGGACGATGAGTTCTATCTACCCTGGAAGTATGGCCAAGATTGCGGGGAACGTCAAAAATATTTTTGACTTTTGAAATACCCTCTGAAATCAACGGGATTCATGTTGGCTTAAATCGATCAGCCCAAACTTTTTGGGTGCAGTGGGTGGCCATAGTAAGACTAATTTATGCTGAAAATATGAGCGCGATCAGCAATTGGACACTGGAGAATCAGTTGAAAATGTCCAGAATCACATTTTTGGACATAAATACCGCAAGCTTTATCCGAGAGCAAAAATACCGCAATGATGGTGGTTTCTACTAAAGGCCTATCGGTTCATCACATAAATCAATCATCACACGGCCACAGAATGCTCCAGCACTCCTCTAGCAAAAACCGACCGAGGTGGTGTCAGGGCCACCCGCACCGCGAATAGCGTTAGCTGTGTGAAGTGCACTTAGCACTACTGTTTTATGGAAACGGCGCATATATGACATTTAGGCGTTCCCACTAACTCAATCCGCATGTTTTCCTGCAGATTGTAGCATAGAATTGTAGCCAAGAGTCACATCTATTACGCCAGACAAAAACCCGAAGAGTTCCACTTCAGTAACGAAAAAACAACTCTTAAACTAAGGAGAGTCGTTTTGCAATTATAATGTTCGCACCGCCCTTATAAATCGTACCGACCGTAAGCTGCTCTAATGCAACCTAGCAGGGCCTGGTTTTCGACTGTGAAAAATGCGCAATTATTTTTACTGTTTAGCGTATATGTTTTGGTAGGATTTCATGCTTTTGTTTTTCCGTTAGTGACATTTTAGTGTCAATCAGACCAATTCGTACCGACCGTAAGCTGCTCTCTGGGACCGTTCAGGTACAATATTCTCAGCATAAATAGATGCGCTACATCGTCTTCTATTTAGCGTATATAGTTTTGGTACGAAAACTGTTAGCAAGCTTATAATAATATTCTTTCGATGACGGTACGAAAATACAGAAAATTCCTTCAGTAAATGAAAACAATTTTCTATAAACCAGTATCTTCAAGAAATATATAAAGCTAACGAGAATTAATCCTGCCAAAAGCTTGATCAGTTTATCACAAAAGTTCGAAGAAACGTTGCTTCTATAAAACTTTTGCGACGTTTCTATTTTTTGCAACCACCAAACAGTCGTGTTAGCTTCAAATCAAGGTCTAGAGTCTGCAGTTGGTTGTTAGGGGAAAAGGCCGCGTACTATTGCCACGCAGCTCGGAATCTCGCTGGCTGGCTGCCGCTGTCAGGCAACAGCAAAAAGGACCGGTTACACGGTGCGGAGCAGATGGCCTTAGCGCCTTTTAATCTAAATACGTCACCGTAATTTTTTGTGCCACTTCTATTCTCCGTTCGTAGCTGAGATGGGCGCCGAATGGAATTTGAATAAAGCTAAGCTAACTTTTAAACAACACGCTGCTTCAGCTAAAATAAAATTCACTGTAGTTTATTATAAATTTAGTTAATGGAGACGAGCACCTATGTATCATTTTTAATGATTCCGAAAGCGGAGCGACATATTGAGAGCGTGTAGAATCCAGTCGTATTTATATGTTCTTCAGTGTATGGAGTATCTATCTGGATGAACCTGGTGGTAGGGAATCGCTTTAGTATGCAGAGAATTGGAATCTTTTGGAGCCAAGGACTGGTTTTATTCCAAGAGCGGTCTGCATGGGACGGATAAAGATGCCTTTCGCAGAGAAAGTTTTTAAACTTAAATTTAAAAATTTCGGGTTCACTACTTGTTTGAAATCGATCACCAAGATGATTTTTAAAGGAAATATTGCAGATAGACAACCGTAAAAGTCCGTCTGTGCACTTAGCCCAGACTTTCGTTTTGTAGTCCTGAAAACAATTTTGCAGCCAATTTATAGGCTGCATACATGTATTCGCAAGTTGCTAACTTGTAACTATGAAAGTGCTGGGTCGCAGCACGCTAAAGAGTTGAAAAGTGGGATGCGTTGTTTAGATTTACAACCGCTTACCCCACTAACTAATGGACGAGTTGTCCGTTTGCTTAACCATGGACGACTAAAAACTACTGGACTGATCGCGCTCCCGACCGCTAATACATACTTAGGGTAACTTTACAAGTCCATATCTTTGGAACCGTTCGACCTACAAACACTATAAATACATCTTTAGAATCCTGACGGTATCAGCAATCGAACACAGGGCTCAAATCACTTTCAAACCCACTACAAAAAAGTTGATTTTTTTTCCATCGCGCATTTTAGGATTACCAATCAATGTTGCGCAGATTAGCTTGCACCATAGTACTGAGCTCGACCCCCTCTACAACTTTGGTCATAAGGCCCAAAGCGCTCCGACGCATCCATAAGGAGTTATTTGCAAAAAACTCTGAATTCATTTAACTTTGAAACGGAGTCAGTAATCTTGTTATGTGCGCTAACTCATAGCTAATTCCAGGAAATATAAGAAAGAGATCATTTATTTTTGCGTACAGTGCAGTTACGTGCGCGCGCATGTAGTTCTCTGTTTGTTTACTTTAGCTGCCTACCTGCAACGGCGGTGTGTATCGATTTTTCTGGCCGCGCCTGTCTGTTGTCTGGCACTGGCAGTGTGCTGGTGAGGTGGCGTGGCTTGCGGCGCGAGTTTCTTGCTTGTCGGTCCGCCGGTTTTTTGCTGTTTGGTTTTGTGTGCAGTGCACCCATAGGTATTATTCAAGACTGAATTATTTTTCTGCTATGCGGTCATCGTGATGCTTCTTGCTTCACATGTTTCCTGCGAATTAACTGTTCTTGCTCGAAATTGTGTTGGGCCACCCATTAACCTTAATTGTTCGGCTTCTTTTTGCCTACCTATTCAGCTTTCTTTCTTCTTTTAGTGAATGATATAAGGGTAGAAAAGTGGCATGAGATTTGGCCTGCCCCCCGGTTTTTCCTGTGTTCCTCTTCCATTCATTTATCGGTACTAACTAGCATGCATGGGCCGCGATGGTAGGGGTAAGGGTGGGGTTAACTCCCTCCCCTCGCCGGCCATACATCCCTCCCCGACCCCCCTCCCGGAGTGTGAAAATTTTCGCTTATTTAAGGCAAAATAGGTGTTTGTTTGGACTTTTTCCCCGCACCCCCTCGAGATCTCCAGACCCCCTCATACAAAGCGAGCTCAGCGGGTTCGTTTTTTCTGTGTGATACGTAGATATATTGTTTTTTCGCGTTTCAGAGTGCAATGCCGTTCACGTGCTTTGTGCCCGACTGCAGAACTGGCTTCAAACACGAACCAAAACAGCCAGGTGTTAGTTTGCATGAATTTCCAAAAAGCCCCCGCGTCCGAGCTAAGTGGCTGTCAGCAATTAGTTGAGATGCATAGGAACGCACTATGCACTCTATAGTCTGTTCTCTTCATTTTGCGCCTGATCTGCAGGGTCACTCATTTGCCCGAGTTCTCGTCACCAAATTTTTCAATGCATGTGTAAAAACCTCGTCAAGAAACTCACTGCTTCTGGTGTTAAGCGCAGTGCGCACGCCAAAATAACAAAGTTATGACGTAGTCGGTAACTGTATGTGATGTTACTTTCATTCTCGTGTGATTTTTGTCCAGTGTTCATAATATCTTGTCTGATATTTAATTTTTCGGTCGCTTCTATGCTGTTAATGCATGTTTCTCATGTATTCAATATATTCAGGGTTTTTTGCGAATAACTCCTTATGGATGCGTTGGAGCGCTTTGGGCCTTATGACCAAAGTTGTAGAGGGGGTCGAACTCAGTGCTATGGTGCAAGCTAATCTGCGCAACATTGATTGGTAATCCTAAAATGCGCGATGGAAAAAAATCAACTATTTTTGTAGTGGGTTTGAAAGTGATTTGAGCGCTGTGTTCGATTGCTGATACCGTCAGGATTCGAAAGATGTATTTATAGTGTTTGTAGGTCGAATGGTTCCAAAGATACGGACTTGTGAAGTTACCCTAAGTATGTATTAGCGGTCGGGAGCGCGATCAGTCCAGTAGTTTTTAGTCGTCCATGGCTTAACCTACCTTAACTAACTAATTCTGAGCCTGAAGCTCAAGTCTGATTGTAGGTAAGCCTATAACCATTCAGTACAAGCAACGTTTGGGAGTTTTTGACGTTTCTTAAATTTCTTACAAAAATTCATAAGACTAGCTCACAAAGAAGCTGTTTATATCAGTAAGCTACCCTATTTCTTCAGTACAAACACAAGGTTGTGAACAGTCCTGAAGACAGTAACCTATCTCAGTCGCTAACCTTTAGGCTAGGTCCGAAGTCGGCGTTCTTGCAGAATGATCTGGCGGCAAAATTGATGATTAACGGGGTAACCATCGAAACAAATCGATCTTCTTAGTCGGGTAGGGATGGGACCAGTATACGGTATTATACAGTATAAATATTATTATACCGTATAATGCCGTATAGTTTTAAACACTGAATTAGGTATTCAGTTTTTGGTCGAAAAATCAGGATTTTTTGCTGTTTTTTATCCCAAAACGCCAATTTTTGGCAAATTCTAATTTATAAATGTAACAACTCTGCTCCTTAAGCGTTGCGCCGTTTGTTGGTAGTGTAAACAGTTCGAAGGGGAGGGGGGTTAGGGGTTCTGGCGCTGGCCGAGAGGTCTCAGCCCAATTTTTGGGAGGAGTTGGGCACTAAAAACCGCTCAAAATCGAAAAAAATCGCAATTTTTCGGCTAAAAATCGTCAAAAATCGCTAATTTTGGCTGAAATACAGCTAAAAGTACAGTTTTACTGGCGATTTTGGCAATTTTTGTGTCTGAAATTGCAAAAAATAGTAAAAATTTGCTTTAAAAATTACTTGCCCCAGACACTGCCGGATGTACCCAGCGCCAAAGATTTTTGAACAGACTTTAGTGTACTGTAGTCTACGTAGATGTACGTGTTTTATGTATCTTTAGGTGCATTTCAAATAGTTGAGACCGGTATTTGGTTGTGAACAAATCTGTATGGTGATCGGTGGCAGTGGCTTCTTGTTATTGGACTCTATTATTCAATAGCCTCTGATAGTCAAGAAAGCAAACTGACTGAGTGAGGTGGAGCTACGACGTTCGTCTTGGCAATGAGTTACGCTAGTTGGCTGGCAGTGTTGGTGGCAGCGCTTTTAGCAGAGCTGTCTAGAACGATTGAGCTCACATTCGAGCTGCCGGACAATGCTAATCAGTGCTTCTATGAGGAAATTACGCAGGGCACCGACTCGACCGTCGAGTTTCAGGTTTGTTTTCTAGTAGTTTTTCTTTTGCTGGAACTAGAGATGCGCACGGGCCGGGCCGACCACTTTAGCATAGTGGCCCGAAAATTTTGAAAGGTTGCACAAATTCAAGACTATGTACGCTGAATATAAGCGCAACCGTTGTGTTAATCGGCAATAATGCGCCCGCTAAATGCGGTTTTATAATTTTTATTGCAGCATTCAACGAAATAGTGTGAGTTTTATTGAAATGCACTAATTTCACCTTTTAGAGTAGTAATTTGATTTTAAAACAAAAATACAACAATAAAAGTTGCTTTAAATGGTACCAGTGTTTTTTGCCAAAGACGAGGAAAAAACCGACCCAACAGCCCTGGGGTGAATTCTGGCAACTTTTTTAAAAATGGGCCGGGCCGAATGGCAAACGGGCCGGGCCGCAAAATTTGGAAAGCGGACCGGCCGAAAATTTCGGCCCGAGCGCATCCCTAGCTGGAACGGCACGTTAATCCTTTTTAAGTCACCCTCGTCATAAGGCAAGTAATCCTACTTCCATCTAAAAATTACGATATTTTGGAAGCGGTTTTTCCTGCCTCTAACATACATGTAACAAGGGGGTCTGCCCCCACCCGACTTAGGTCAGACCCCCCCCGGATGCCCCCCCCCCGAGACGATTTCGCCGACCCCCCCCCCTCCGATTTTTCTGGCAAGTAATTTTTTGAGCAAATTTTTGCAATTTTTTAGAAGTTCAGACACAAAATTTGCCAAAATCGCCTGCAAAACAGCACTTTTTAGCTGTATTTCAGCCCAAATTAGCGATTTTTGACGATTTTTAGCCCAAAAATTGCGATTTTTTTCGATTTTTGAGCGTTTTTTAGTGCCCTACCCTCCTCCCAAAATTTTGGCTCAGACCCCCCCCGGCCGGCGCTAGACCCCCCAACCCCCCTCCCGCATCGGCGGATGACCTGTTACATGTATGGCCTCTAAGGTACAGTAGTTATGCATGTCTGTCATTTGTTGCAGGTAGTTACAGGCGGTCAGTACGATGTAGACATGAATCTGGAATCGCCGTCCGGTCAGATTTTGTACAAAGATGTTCGCAAACAGTACGACAGCTTTACTTGGAAAGCTGACAAGACAGGCACATACAAGGTTTGTTTGTTTATTTGCCTGTTTTTTGTTCTGTAAGTACATAAGTCTCCTTGCCGGCACTGTTGGTGTAGTGGTTTCGGCCGCCAAGCCACTGTGCGCGTTCTTGTGCGCTCTTTCACTCGGCGGGGCAAGTTTCTTGCCCCAGAGTTGGTTTGGTTGGCGGCACAAAGCCCCGCCCAGGCCATCGAAAGTTAATGACAACGTGTAGGTCATTGATAACCAACTGGAGCTGCCTAAGCACCTAAAGCTACAATAGCAACCACGCATGTGTTGAGACAAACGGGAACGGGGACAGATACCACTGAGACCCCCCGCCCAGACTGACTGACACCGAGCATGTGCAGTAGCGAAGGAACGGAAGTACAGCATGAATGTCACTCAACGTGAGCACAAAAACCAGTCGAAAATGGCCCACCCAGCCAACATTGAAGCAGCATAGCTCGCTTGTGGGTGAGGCATACTTTTATCATAATTTTCTGTACAAAATTATTCCTAAAAAATTCGTGAAGGGGGTAGCCGCGGCCTGGGTCAACCCCCCTCAGCCTCCCTTTGCCCATGTCTAATTCCAAGTCTCTCCTTTCTCTCAGGTTACTGAAAGTCATTGACAGTTAGTTTGCCTGAAATTACCGTTCTTTCGCAAAACAGCATATACTCATATTCTATAAAACTACTATTTTAGCCGAAGTAGCTACCTTTGTTTCTGGTAGGCTAAGTGTGACAACACTAAAAAATTTCCTAATAATACGTAGTGTAGGTGGACCTAATTTTGGTCGAAAAACTGACCTTTTTGTTTTCCCACTCTCTACTGTATTGACTTATAAAACTCCCGTTTCATAGAAAAGTGTCTAAACTCAAGGGATGTATAACGCACAAAACTATTTTGTACAGACCTTGATGTCATGCCCGAGTAATGCGCCCGTTTTGCGCATAAGTGGCGAATTTCTGTGCCTAATTAAAGTGGACCTAATTTGGGTCGGTTTACTGCTTACAATCAAATAAATTCTGGGTAACTTGGGATTGCCTATATCATTGCGGACAGCTGCGTAGGCCCTGAAAGCTGCTCATCGCATAAATAATGCCTAAAAACAAAAGGGCACTAAGCATCGAAACGTCTGTAATTGCCAAGCACAGTTTCTGCAAAAAATGAATCTATTAACATAAATTTCCGTGATTCTGTGATTCATTAAACACCATTCTTGCTTACATTGTTTAAAGAGACTTCTGAATGAATTTTTTACAAGCTTGGACCGTAACATGCATTTTGCGAGAAAGTCAACTTACCATGAGGGAAGGTCGTAAAGCAAGTTTTTTGCAGATCCGGCTGGCTAGCCTGCCTAGCCGGCACACATGCTCGGTGTCAGTCTGGGCGGGTCTCAGTGTTAGCTGTCCCCGTTCCGTATGTGTCAACACGTGGAGGTTGCTATTGTAGCTTTAGGTGCTTAGGCAGCTCCAGTCGGTTCCCATTTGCCTACTCGCTGTCACCAGCTTTCGGTGGCCTGGGTTGGGTTTTTTGCCGACGACCAACTCTTTGCGGCAAGAAGCTTGCCCCGCCGAGTGGATGAACGGACGACCGCGCGCACAGTGGCTTTGCGGCCTAAACCACCCGCTATCCCTTCAGGATTTCAAAATTCTACTACCCCGTCAGTTAAAATGCTACCCAGTGTCTGTGTTAGAGACTGTGTGGAAGGTTGTGTTTTAAGGTCTGCTTCTCCAACGAGTTTTCGACGTTTTCGCACAAGATCGTTTACATGGACTGGCAGATTGGTCAAGAAAAACCACTCTTACCAAGCATGGAGCAGCACCTTTCTGCCATGACTATGGTTTGTGTTCTCTGTTGTTTAGTGTATTGTCTTTGGCCTTACTGTCTGCAGATGGAAACCAACTCTCAAGGCATCCACGAACGATTGAAGGTTATTGACGACTACCAGACGCACCACAGATTGCGTGAGTCGACCGGCAGGAAACGCGCCGAAGATCTGAACGAAAGAGTGATGTGGTGGTCGCTGGGTCAAACGGCAGTCATCCTAACTATTGGCATCGGCCAGGTCAGTTCATGGTAACTCTGATCATCAGACGGGCATACATGGGTCGGGGGGTAAGGGGGTATACCCCTCGGCCGGCCATACCCCTCCACCACCCCCCTCCCGGAGGGAGGAAAGTTTCGCTTATTTAAGGCAAAATAGGCGTTTTTTTGTCTTTTTTCGGGGACCCCCCCCCCCGAGGTCTACAACCCTCCTACCCTCCTCCGGATTTTTCCGGCCCATGTATGGACTTGGGCTAGCATTTCGGCTGAGAGGTGGTAAATTCTCAAATCCTGTGGTGGATAGCGGCGGCTGATAGGGGTTGAGGAGATGGTAAGCCAAAAAGTCCCGATTTTTTGCTAAAATCAGGGCAGGGTTCGTGCGTACTTGGGAAGTCAGGGAGTCATGGTAAAGTCAGGGAATTTAAAAAGGGTTAGGGAAAACACCGATTTCTCGTGAATGTCAGCAGTGGAAACGCCAAATTCGGTTTGCATAGATAGGCTTTTCAAGCGAATTTTACGCTAAAATTAGTGATTTCTGAGCCAGTTTGTTAGTACTGGAGCCACTATTAGTCCTTTGTATCTTTGGGTCGGGGAGGGGTCCCTTAACCTGTCTAACGGGTGGGAGTGGGGTTTGGCCTTTTCAGCTAAGGGGTAACTCCCCCAAAACTTTCTAGTACATGTATGTTCTGTGCTGAAAATATCGCTTATAATCGGAGTTTAAGGCCAAAATGCCAGTTCAGATGAAATACTTCAGGATAGTTATATCTGTGCTACATGTCATACCCGTTAACTTGTCTTGGTGGTGTCACTGTATTAACCATTCCAAACCCTTTTGATTTATGGCTATAGGCTGCATACGCGCCTGTGCACTGTTGCAGGTTTTGGTTCTCAGATCTTTCTTCACTGATAAGAGGCCAGCCGGCGGTGCCATCTGATTTGTTGGTCTGTTAGTATCTAGGAACCGTTTGACCGATACAAACCTTCTCAACTACGCTCGGTTGCCTGTTTTGTTGTTAAATTGTGTTGTTCTTGTTGGTTTCCTTATATTATTGCTGTGCGGCAGCACATAATATTTATTTATTGTCCTGTCACTGACTGGTTTGTGATTATTGGAAAAATCAAAGCGTTCTCGAGAGAGTAGTGGTTTCTGCTGGTCTGGTCTGGTCCGTCATTCCTTTGGGAATCGAGTTTGTATCTGATATGGCTGTTACAAATTGTCCAGATAAGGTGGTCGTGTGCAGGTGCTGCCGTAGCGCACCTTCTGTGCTGTATTTGTTGTTTCATGCAGTTGTAGTGTGATGACTGAATTAAAGCACAACGTTCTAACGTCAGATCAATGGGTGGACAAATGGCATCAGGGTCAAACCTCGTGGCATCTAGACGAAATTCATAAGTACGACAGTTAAGGCACTTGACAAAATGGTATGGACCTGTGCCACATAAACCATTGCTGAATTTAGTGGTATGGTGACATGACTACTGTTGGTTCGGTATACCGTACCGATACCGAAAGTTGGTATTTTTTGGATACCCACTGAATAAACACCTACCGATTCTAGGGTATTGTTAGAAATACCGATTATTTTTGCAATGCCTGGGCATCTCTGATTGAGTATTTTTGTAGATTTTACACTGCAAAAGGGCTGTCAATTCAATATTACCGAAATTACAACTTTTTCGGAATAACGTACGTGAAACCCAATCCATGCTGCCGAAAGCCGGTGATGGCTAATAGGTAAATGGAAACCAAACCGGCGCTGCCACTGCACCTAATGGCAGCAAGGGTAAGGGTTTGTTTGTAGGTAGGGCTGCCCAATTGAAGGACACTGAAAAGAGAAGAAGAAGAAAAAAGAGCGAGAGTGTCCTGAGCTGTCCGAAAGGACAGTGGAACTAACTCAAACAAACAAACAATGTTGTCTGATTTCGTTTCAAAGATTTCTTTCTTCCAGTTTCCCTCTGAAACAAGGTGTATGCATAGGTGCACATCAAGAATATATTATTATTGGTGCACATGGACTTACATACGTACGTTGTACTGTATGTGTTTTGGAGGGATTTTTATTAACTACTTTTTAATAATATCTTGCATGGTTGCTGCCAGTTCTAAGTTCAGCAGAGCAGAAAACGCACGGTGAATAGCTATTCCAACCTTGAATAACTCTGAACTGAACATAAAATGCATTCGATAATGACAAAGGATGCGTTGTTAGCCATTAAAATCGCAGCTATACAGCTATTCTACTGTTTATTACAAATGACATCAGTTTTCCTATCATATCTATCTTGTAGTTGATACTGCAGTACTGTCTAATTTTTTTAATTAATGTGTTTCATACGTCTAAACATGAATGGAGTAAAAAATTTTCGATTTTAGTTATTCAAGCTAATTTCTGAAAAATACCGAATATTTTTTACTACCCATTAGAATACTGACAGAAATGTGTATATAATTTGTTTGTTTGAACCGGTAAACTCTCTTCAATACCTACCGATACCGATACCCAGGTTTATCTTTACATTACCTACCGATACCGTAGCGAATCCTGAAATTCCAATACCCAAGCAACAGTAGAGATGACATGGTATGTCTGCGTTTAATAAATGCAGTGGTGTCACAACCACCAGCCATTATGTCGTTGAGTCCCTGACGGTATGACCGTGTAGCTTCGATTCGACTGATCTGTGCATTTAGCTACCTTCTGAAGTATTTTGAGCTTATGTCAAATCGAGCTCCTCAAACACTTTCTGTCTTCGTGCCACTCTGCGGAAAATCGGTCGATATGAAATGGTAAGTACTGTACGTGTTTTAGAATGAGTTAAGTACATTTTAGAGGTTTTGGTGGTGTGAATAGTAGTGGTACGTCGTATTCAGGTTTAGGCTTGAGTCGTTTATATGGTACACACATGTAGGTCTTCCGCAGGTGGGAGTAGTGTGCTGTAATTATTGACTTGTTTAACTCTTGAGAAAAACGTTCGTTGGTTTAAGCACATCACATTCATTCATACGTAGATTTTTACGTAGGTTGTTGGATCAAGGTTGCAAAGTTGTTGGCGTGGACGTTTCGGAGCAAGCAGCAAAAGAATTTTTTGATGAACAGAAGCTAAATTACGAAGAATTGGAACCTAGTCCAAACGTGAAATTATTTCAGGTTTGTATTTCAGTTTTGTTTGAGTTCATACATCACTGGCTTCCATTCCTCCGGGCACACCTCCCATTGGCGTGCGGGGTTTCATTCCTCCGGGCACTCCTCCCATTGCTGTCATGGCTGACGGGGCTGACATATAGACTGACGTGGCTCCACCTCCGCCTTCTCCCATGCTGGGGATCGACCTTCTCCACCTCCCTATTTCAACCAAAACTCGAAACATCAGGGCAAAATGTAACAAAAACACCATTTTGGTTGCTCTCTCTTAAGGTTTCTAGAAGAAAACACTCACCTTTCGTTAAATTTTCGAAACGGGTCAATTAATTAATTACTCAGTTGATCAAAAAAGTTTTCTGCTTGCGTCGACACTTTAAACAGCATTATTTTTGACCATTGTTCCAAATTGGCCGTCGTCACCGTACAAGCCAAACCAAGCAAAATTATTTTTTTTACTTTTTGCCCTGTACTTTGAGCTATAGTTGGAAATAAGGGATCCATTTTGAAAATGTAGAATGGCATGATTAGATGAACAATTTGAGTCCAACTGAACTGAATCGGTCCAGCAGAACAGTAGTAGTAATCATTTGTAATGTTGTAGTTATTTTAGGGACACTGTACAGAACAGTTGAACTCGCATGCCTAGCTGCAACTTTACGACGTGCGGCAAGGCGTTTGCAGGTGGCCCTAACACCGCCTAGGTCGCTCTAGCTTTTGCTTTTAGAACAGAGCATTTGGTAAAGATGTGTACCGAACATACGTACAATACATACAGTAAGTGCAACAAGAAACAGCGGCATTTTTTAGTTTTTTTGTGGTGAACAGTGTTAGTTCATTGTGCGTGGTGGCGGCAGCAGCATTACTATAAACTGCAGCAATTTATAGTGTACTTTTTCTGGGACGCCTTGTACAATCGAAATTGTTGAATTTCAGATTGCGCTAACAGTAAAAAGGAAACAAGACAAGTAATGGTTTACTGAGATAGAGAGATAATTAGCAGAGATAGATAGCGAGTAGTGTAGACGAGTCAAAGTCTCTTGAGCACTTTTCCGGCGGGTACGTCACTCTGAATCTGCACGACAGTGTGTTGGGTTCTGGAAAAACTGAGTCTGCGGCCCTGCTCTGGTGCGCCGCCCGGTTTCTTGAGGGCCGACTTCAGCGCTCTTATCTGACCGGATCTGCGTTTGGTTTTCTCCATTTCCACAATCTCCTGTATATCGTTGGCCATCATAGTATCAGTGCTGGATTTCAATTTACTGGCTTCGAACTGCTCGCGCTCTCGTTTGATGGCGTCCCTGGTCTCGGGGGTGGCCGGTCGTTCGATGATTGCCTGGAAGTTGCCTTGCGTGGCGCAGATGTAACTCTTGCACACTACGTCCTGCGTGACCGGCATGCCGTTAACTGCTATTATTCTGTCGTGCATCTGGAAGTAGTCGGCCGATACGCTCTTCTCTTTTATCGCTGTCACCATAACTCTGTTGTGTCCTGCGTTAGAAATTCCCAAACCAAAGCTGCGTTTCTGACTGCGGTCGTACTCGACGTTCACGGCCAAATAGGCGAAGCCAGGCCGGCGCTGCACCAGCGCCTCCAAATCCGATGGCAGCTGCTCGATCGCTGTCTCTTTCTCTTTCTCCACACTGCGCTCCACCGTCACTGTCGGCGTTTTGTCTTGTTTCCACGATTTCTCGACGGCTTTCAGGAATTCGTCCGGACTGCTCACTTTCTTGTCGTTCACTCTCTTTATGGTGTCGCCCATTTGAAACACACTGCCCAACAGACTGCCCGGCACTATGCGCACCACCCTCATACGGTCGTCTGCGTTCATTCCCAGTGAATCGCCCGGCTTCCCCGGCAACTGCAGCTCCACTTCGTTCGAGTCGGTCGCTCTGGCCACTTTGATTTCGATGCTTGTTTTGCTTTGCTTGATTTCCTCGCGTAACTCGTCGGTGCTTGTTATTGGCTTGCCGTTAAGACTGATGATTCTGTCGAAAACTTTCAACTCGGACTCCTTGGCTAGACTACGCAATGAACTGATAATCACTGAGCCCTCCTCCTTGCCGTCTTTGCAGCCCAGTCCTAAAGGTTTCCCTGGTTGTCTGTTCAGCACCACTGTCACCACTTTCATCCCCTCCATCTTGTCCTCGTCCTCCTCCTTCTCCTCCTCTTCCTCCGACTGTCTGACCACCTTGATTACGAGTTTGTCCGATGATGCCGCAGCCGCGCGTAAGTCTTTTAGCGATGTGATTGCCTTGTCGTTGACTGACACGATCCGGTCCTCTTCTTGCAACTCCGACTTGGCACACACGTGCGACAGCGACGACACGAACACGTGGCGCTTTGCTTTGTCTTCCTTGCATCCCAACCCCAACGCCTCTCCGGGTACCTTCTTGATCTGCACTACCAGCACATTCTGACGCTTCACTGTCATCTCGAACGAACGGCCCTTATTCTGCTCTAGCGCTTCCAAGATCTCTTCCTTGTTGCTGAACTTGATGCCCGCCACCTTCACCAACTCATCCTCTTCCTTCAGCTCCGGCTTCACATCGCGCAGAAACACCACCGAGACCAGACGACCGACACTGCCCTCCTCCAACGACACCGCTCGCTCTACATTGGCACCGCCCACCGTTACTTTGATAACTTCAGCCATTATACTCAAAATAATACACAACAATGCACGCACAACACTGGCTCCCGGTTTATAACCTGCGTACCTACAGTACAGCCATTGCAAATTCTTTCCTTAGCCACGTGAAAACATCAGTTTTTCTTGTTGCGTCGATCATCAGTAGTATTGCTAGGCATAACTACTGCACGATACAACCAAATGAAGTCGGAATCTACCTATACTACAGGTTGTCAAGAAAGTGGATCAGTAAAATATTCTGAAATTTTATTTAACTCCCTTCCCGCTCGATACGTTTAGTCAAATAAAAGGTATTCCACTTTAAACGAGGTTCAATTGCGCGAGTTGCTAATGCCCACGTAAGAGCGTAGCCGAACGAAAAGAAAAGTTTCCAGTTTAACGCGATTTCTATAGACATTGAAACTAACAAATTTCACATATTTGTGAATTTCACATGATTAGGTCAAACCTGGTCAACCAAATTTTAACACATAAAGTCTCCTATTTTTGCCCTGATGTTTCAAATTTCAAACAATTTGCGCAAAATTTGCGGAAATGGCAGTGAAAAGAAACGTTATCATTTTTGAGACTCCCTGTAGATGACAGATGCCTGTAAAATGTGCGGTAGTCATACTGTAGGCTACCTACTGTACATGTATGATTTGAGGAAACGTATTAGTATGTTCATGCATACAGCGGTTCTGTAGAGCCATTTTGTTTTTAGACCACAGACGGCAAATTCTCCTTTTACGTTTGTGACATATTTGAAGAGTATTTGAGGTAAGAAACACTATTTCCGTGGTTTTTCAGCACACCGGCAGGTTTTCAGTAAATCTCTATCGGTCAGACCGTGTGCAGCCGCGAGCCATCGAGAATTGTAGGAACGTGTGTGTACGTACAGAACCTAGGAATAGCTTGCTGCTGACTAGAGTGCGAGCGAACTGGTGTTGGGTATTGGCTATTGGGTGTATTTGGGTGTTTTCCAGGTATCGGTATTGGGTACTGGGGTTTTGTCCCCCAATAACCAATATCCTGAAAAAATTGATGTTGACCTGAAAAAGTGACCTGAAATCATCAAAAAGTTGATGATAGATGATTGGGTTTAAGAAGCCGGTTTTGCGCTAATCAACTAAAAGTAGTAGAATTGCTTATAGTGTCCGCTTTTCTAAACAGAATACCAGTAATTTTAATTGCTCTGTTCTATAAAATAAAAAGTATGCTATTTCTAATGATACAGAATGTACCAGTACCGTACGTACCCAAGGGTGTTGGGGTCGTACACTCCTTTCCGGCAGAGATAGGAAGAAATAATCCGAGAAAAATGAGTATAAGTCTGAAATAGATTATGTACTGAAACTTCTGCTAATTTTACTCTCAGAATGAATTCTAATGCTTTCTTAGAGGCTAATCTTTCAAATTTTCTCGCCCTGCTAGGCAGTGGCCCCATCATACCAGTTCAAAGATTTATAACACCTGTGCAAAATCCTGGGTACACCACTGGAATGTACATACATGTTCAATGAATTATAATTTTCGCCTGGCTAAGCAAGTATTGGGTATTGGGGTCTCAGGTATTGGGTTTTTTAGGTATTGTTCGCACTCTACTGCTGACAGCTCTAATCATACAGTTGCAGGGATAAACTGAGATGTGCAATTAATGCTGTCTGGGATCGTGGTTCGGTGGTTGCTATCAACGTTGAAGATCATCAGAGGTTTCTGACCACCGTTTACCGGTTTGCTATTGCACTTTCACTATGCTGCAGGTACGTGGATTTACTTGATGTAATAACAACACCTGATGCCAGAATTCTGTTGGTCACCATGGAATACGATCCTGCGAAATGGGCTGGTACAATTCTACTTAACTGTGGTGCAAACTACGTACATGTACTACGTACATATGTATATGTATCGCTCCTGCTTCCTTTTACAACCCCAGTCCCTTTTTACTCACCTACAGTATAACTAAACCACTTTCAGCGGAGTGCGTAATATTTTTAGCTTTTGATTCTTTACCGGTCCGTCCTACAATTTTCTACCTCTCCTCCTCTCCTACTGTACTAATTTGGGTAATTTACATGTACGTAGTATGTAGGTTAGACAGACGTATGCTTGCGGTTCTCTGTTGTAATTGATTCAGTTGTCAGGTCCTCCACACAACTTAAACAGAAGTGATCTGGAACGGTGTTTCCGAGGTTTCAAGATTGAACACCTGGAGTTTCAAGACATCGCCGAACAGCACGACTTTGCAGCTCGTTTTGGTGTTGATTGGCTGAATGAGGGTGCCTACCTCTTGACCAAACTCTGAACAAAAAGCAAGTGTGCAGATACGAGAGTTTCCTTGCACTTATTGAACTGCCCGTCTTTATGCACTGCGCAAATATGTAGAATAATTAAATAGGAAGCTTACCGAACGTCGAATGTCCGTTTCGAACACACCCTAATCCCTAATAAAGGAAGAAGACCAAATAAAATATACGGCGAACACTATGTAATCGAATTTAATTATATAAATAAGAGCAATAAGATACCCACATGTACAATTGTAAAACGTTTAAACTGCAAGTAACTTTTTGTGACTGAAACTTGTCCACACCATCAAAATGCACAAAAATCATGCGCTATTGATCACAATAGATAATAATAGGGACACTTTTGTCTCGGAATGCATTTATTTCGGTAGATAACAGTTCCTGGCGGACACACGCATCCAGGCTGACAGGGCAGGTCGCATCTTACGCTCGTTTCTGATTGGTTGGTGCAGCGATGCTGGCAAGGAGGTACACAAGAGGAAAAAATTGAACCTCGTATCGGACAGCTTATGTCTATAATGGCAGAGCTACGGTTCACACACTACGTGGCGAACAGCAACCGGCACCTGTGACACAGTTAGATTTTGGTCTCCAGTCCGTCATAATGCCGATACTCTCGCACTTGCGACTGAAAGCCAGCAGAGATTCGCAATAGCAGCGACCGGAAGAAGGGCAAGCGCAGGCATCCTCGATGCACCACCTGCAACAATTGCCCTAGACCACGCCTCAACACAATCGTGTGCCTACCTGAAGTAGCGACCAACTTTGAACTGTTTTCTGCAGGGAGCAAATAGTTTAGACTTGAGCAGTCTGCAGTGCGCAATGGCGCTTTTCCGCTGCTTCCAACGTTTCTGGTCTCCGCCAGAGCAGAGTTTGCGCAATCTTCGTCTTCTGCGGTTCTTTCTGCCTCGCTTCTGCGCTTTGGCATTGCGCTGTTGCTGTGAGGTAGCAGCAGTTTTCTGACTAGAACCACTGACCAGATTCGATGCTTTGCTCCACTCGCCTATTAGCTGCTTCAGGTGACTGGAGTTGCTGCGTCGCTTCGGCTCATTCAGCAGAACCCAACCGGTCCACGACCGGATGTCGTTGCGCGTGCGCGCCCTCTGACGGGCCAGGAACAACTGTTGTTTGTGATAGCGTCTATCGCGCGCAGATCGGCACTTGCCGTAGGCGCGATGCGACCGGTAAATCCAGGACTGCGCGAACGCCTCGCTAGCAGAGACCAGCTGACCATTGGGCTGAGTGAAGTCGTCGCTTTTGTCGTGGTTGTAATTGCCGCACAGACCGCACAGACGGCCTTTGAAGGCGGCGCTGACTGTCAGTTCGACGTAGGAGAAACCGTCCCATACAATGCGAATTCCACTGGCAGTGACGGTCAATACCAGATTGCCCTGACTGTCAATCATCACATTGAACAGCAGCAGTTTGACATAGGGCAATGCTACAATCTTGCCGTCCACTTTAACTCGCTTCTTGGGCAACAAAGACACGCGGACAGGGTGCTTGTCAAGCGGGTTGTGCAAGTAAACCCTCAGCCGATGCGTCCAGGCGTAACGTTTGCTTCCGCGCGGTTCGTTGTGCGCCACTACCATGAAGGCGGGCGGTCTACTGCAAGAGTAGAGATCAACTTTTCGCTAAGCAATCAACGCGGCCAACACTTACTTGGCTGAAGTTTCTCGGAAGTTGCGGACGCACTCTTTGCTGAGAACGTACCGACAAGTGCCTTGAAAGTTGAACGCTCTCCCGTCGAACGTTTGATAATGTGGATCTCCGAAAACCGTGCAAGTTGACTCTTCTGAAATAAGTACGCACTATTGCCTAAACGACTATTATTACAGCCTGGCACTTAACGCCGTTTATGGTGCCACTACCATAATATGGTACCGGCACCAAATATGGAACCGGTACCAATGCGAAGGTAGGGGTACCATACTGTATGGTACCACCACAGTCCCCGAACGAGGGGTACCATAGTGCCACTAGCCTAGATATCCGACTACCGGCATACATGGGCCGGAAAAATCCGGAGGGGGTATGTAGACCTGGGGGGGTCCCCAAAAAAACCAAAAAAGTCCAAAAAACGCCTATTTTGCCTTAAATAAGCGAAAATTTTCTCCCTCCGGGACGGGGGGGTGGGGCGAGGGGGTATGGACGACCGAGGGGGTGGTATTGGCCGGCGAGGGGGTATACCCCCGTACCACCCCGGCCCATGTATGACTACCGGTACCATATGGTACCGCCAACATACTGTATATGGTGCCGGTACCATAAACGGCGTTAAGTGTCTGACTGTATTAGCTCTGCTCAACATACGTACGTAATGCGTACTGTATTAGCACAGACAGAGACAATTTTCTACACTAGAATATACCGTGTTAAACTGAAATTGGGGAATTTCAAAAACATGATTGAAAATTTCATAGTTAAGAAACGGACACCTTCTAGAATCAGCCACCGAATCAGTTGTTATCCCTTTAGAAATCACCCCTTCTATACGGAAGGCGAACAGTGAACATGAAAAACGGAAAATACAAAATGAACACTATGGTGTTCGTGTTCACCCGATATTGATCGGCCCTAAAATTCTGTTTCTGGACAACATCCGATCACCGTCTGATCACCACTTTTGTGCTCATTGTTTTCCCATCGACACAATATTCATTCGGCATACATGTAACAGGTCATCCGCCGAAGGGGGAGGGTGGTTGGGGGGCGTCTGGCGCCGGCCGGGGGTCTGAGCCCAAATTTTGGAAGGGGGTTGGGCACAAAAAAACGCTCAAAATCGAAAAAATCGCAATTTTTCGGCTAAAAATCGTTAAAAATCGCAATTTTGGCTGAAATACAGCTAAAAAGTGCTGCTTTACAGGCGATTTTTACAATTTTTGTGTCTGAAATTGCAAAAAAATCGCAAAAATTTGCTAAAAAAATTACTTGCCAGAAAAATCGGAGGGGTCCCCATCCGGGGGGGTCTGGCCTAAGTCGGGTGGGGGGCAGATCTCCAACCCCCTGTTACATGTATGACATTCGGTAACACCATGAACATCATGATCATTCGGTAACACCATCATACACACGATCGACACAGACATGAACGTCTCACATTCGCAGACAACACATGTTCGTGGTATTACCGAATAAATATTGTGTTGAACATGTGTCGATGGGGAAAGAATGAACACAAAAGCGGTCATCGGGTGGTGATCATGGTGTCCATGGACACAAATTTTAGGAAAGTTTCGTGTGGATTTCTCTTTTTTTTGGTGCAATGTTTCGTGTATTTTTGACCAACATTTTGGGTTAATCAACACAGATTGTAGCAGGAAGTTCGGCAAATGAATGAAGCTGACATATAAACTCAGTTCGAAATCATAGAAACCTTTCCCACGGTGGTTTTCGGAAATTGAAAATCTTCAGAACCGGCATTTTAGTGATTTTACGAAGAAAAGTCACATTTAGCCTTGTTTTTAAATTCCTCAATTAGAGTGTCCTTTGAGATACAGACCTGCCACAATGGCAATGAATAATTTCTGCAACTTTCAAGGCCACACACACTCTTTGAATTACCCTAAAAATTAGAATTTCTGTGCACCACCCTGACTCCTACTTTTACGGTTATAAAACCAACACGAGTTTGATTTTAGCACCAAACTTGCAAAATATTTAGGCACGCATGACAACTGTCCTGTTAATTTTTAATGAAATTTTGAGCCAAATCTATCAAGAACTGACAGAAGACAAAAAGTTTGATGAGTGCAGGTAAAAAAGGCGATGGGAGATTTTAACTACATGTATACTGTCTATGGTGTTGTTTAAAGTATATAGCGAGAGCTCACTTTCCACACAGGTTGAACAACACTGCCACGGTTCCTTGACTGACTTGTATCCACGAGGACAGCCGTACGGATGAGGACAGCTTTTTGTGGAACACTTCACTTCGCCGTTGACACAAGAACAATTGGTGCAGACGTCATCGGCCCAACGGGCACCATGCTAGAACCCCATTGTAGATTAAACTATTGCAAAAAAAGTTACACCACCTTGTACAATTGGCCGTTGTAATGACAAGACAAAGGATCTCTGTCTCGGCAAAAAGGGCAGCAGAGTGAAGGCTCGTAGTATATGCGTTGCTTCGGACAGTCGATCGGAGGACACAGAAACCTTTTGCAGATCACCGAACCATCCTGAAACATCTTGGGTGGGAAGAGAAGCCATCAGACCAAATCGACAAGACTGACCTCGCATTTGCACAGCGTGCAAGGGTCGGGTCTGAAGTTCTGTAAATTCTTGTAGCGTTTTCCTTGGAACGAACATTGACCGTGCGTCAAGACCGGCATTTCCGACGTAGAGTCACACTGCGGACAACAGCTGTTAGGCCGAGTGGTCTGCCGCTTGGTTGGACAGTCGAGAGCTGGACACGCCGTACGGTAGCAGTGACAGAACCGACGGTCGCACTGGCAACGCACACACGGGTCTGCAGACGGCACAAGGCCCATAGCACTGACTGAAAGCCACAACAATCTATACGACGATGTAGAGAGAGATGCGAGCTACTTGGACAAACGGGGCAGCAGTATCCAGTGAGCGGAATGGGCGAGAGGCAGGCGGTGACACATTGCATGCGCGCCATTGTTATGACGCCGGCCTGAAACAGGTATGTGCTGCAGACAGGTTTGTTTGGGTGCTGCCGGTAACCGATCGGTTCCCCAAAACAGTCTGTAGAATGAGGAGCAAAAAGCGGCACCACCCACTCCTCGGTCGAGCAAAAACTGACTCAAATCGTTTCAGCTGTTCTTAGGCTTCGCCGCTTAATAGCACCTAATCGGCCGGCGAACTGGTGTCTGTCGAATAATAAATGAGCATGTAACGGCGCAGAGCACTTATCACCGCCCATTCGACTAAGACAACAGACAGTTGTTGAGGACAACTGCTTCGCCACGCCCGGCCGCCCTTCTCTGTGCTAACCGAGCCCCACTTCCTTGCATCTATCATCGAACGACCGTCACAAAGGCAAATCGACCTCGCTACTAGCACATAATTGGAGCAGTGCGACGCAAATCTGTCAATTTAACGAGTCACTGCTTGCACATCAATCGGCACCGGTCAGCACCGCAGGTGACACAAGACGTGCCAACAAATTCACGCCCCACACCTGTCAGTCTGAAATCGGACACTGACTGACTGACAGTACGTAACGTACGTTGCAAGCGAGAGTGCGACAAGCGTCCTGACTGCTCAACCAGTGCTGTCCGTTCTCATATTTCTGACCGGTGTACTCACAGCTACGACACCGCCGACAACACGCAGGCTCAACCGACTTCGGCTCCAACACAGCGCACGCACTCAGCGACTCGCACTTCTCCACGTCACAATCCACTCTACCATTCTAAAACCAGTCAGATAAGAGACAGCTAGACTGTTGTAAAAAGCGCTCACTCTGCAGAAGCACTTGAAACAAGGACTGGTCAGAGAGCCGTTCGTCACATTGGCTAAGTTGACGCGTTCTCCTTCATTTTCACATGACAACGTCCGGCCAGAAGGCAAAGCAAACGAAGGCGCTGAAATGTATTTTTTATAATTCTTACTGATTTTTGCAGTCTGTCCACTTGATTCTCGACCCCGGTGTCAAGTGTCAAGCCAAAAGTGGCGTTAGACAAATGTTTGGCTACAACCACTCGGACATGCGCTTGGCTTACAGCCATTGTCTCGATTTCACTGCGTCGAGTATTTGGTTACGGTAACAGCCGGAGCCGAGGGTTTCGAGTGTTTGTCGTAAAGGGGCGTTTGTGGCGGGTGGGGCCGGTTGGCCGAGGGTGATTTGATCGAGTGGACAGGGCTACCGAAGCGACAGACTGTCCGACGCTCCTTATCTGATAAGGCGGCGTCTCTATTGGGCGCTCGCAAATGAGCAGCAGTACTAGACAATCGCATCATTACACTTAATTGGCCAACGCACCTACACCCAGCAGCGGGGCACTAAAAGCTCAGACTACTGTCTTGACCACTGTGTCGCCGGCCAATTACGGCTAATCAGCTACGTGGTGGTCAGATGTAACTTACAGGCGAGTGAGGCAGAGGTGCAGAGGAAGAAGAGAGCTATGTACAGTCGAAGGAGTTCAGCTGGAAGCAGCAGCAGAAGGCTCGTGGGCATTACATTGGGAGTGTGGCGAGCTGAAAGCTAAAACAATAGCAGGGGCGGTCGATGAGCGAGTGGCCATTATTCAACAGATGATAAGTGACATCGAATAGGCAATAGAGGCTGGTGGGTGGGAGCCAGCACTGATTGCAGTGCCTTATTCAGCAGATAATCAATCAACCAACCAAACTTACTACGCACACACTATGAGTGGAGCCAGACAAAAACCTTCCTGTTCTTTTGGCACGCGCAAACTGCCTGTTTTTCTCCGGCCAAACAACACCGCTCGATAAGAGAGCACTGAAAAACTATTTTAAATTTATAATACGTTAAAAGCATAAGGTTTCTTGGCATGGCTTATAGCGCTACCGTCCAACAAACCTGCTTGGCTGCACAAACAAATCGCACTAACCGGTAGCAACACACCTGCGAAGCACTCCAGTCCACAGATACACCTAATAAAGCAGTTCTCTCTCAAAAAAGCGCAGTCCGACGAGTGACAGAGGCGAGCGGCCGGCGGAATGAAAGGCCGCCACTAATCAGCCAGCCAATGAGCGGAGCGCAGGGCGTGGCCGGGGGACCTAGCACGTTGGAGTGATAGTGTGTAGAAATTCAACCGTTCGTTATCAGCTGGAAGCTTTAGGCCACCGCACGAAGACAAACAAAGTAAAGTGCAGTAATGGTGGGACACGTGCATTGGCGACGGGACAGCAAGGCCAACAATGCGTGGAACGCGCGCACGTACGTACTGTAACAAGCGTGTATAGTATGGTTTACACAAATGGACTCATCCAAACATGGCACGGTTAATCGACACGACAGGAGAGCACATGAAAAACTAGAATCCGTTGAGCGCTTCGTCTTCTGTCGTCACGGCCGTCGGCACGTCCCCCAGAGCCTTCTGTTTCTGTCGCAGCAGATAGCTGTCGTTGGGCGGCGACGACACAAAGAAACTGTCGTCGCCCGCTTGTTCGTAGGCGCCTTGAATGGCTGACGGCACCGTACCACTGTCCACCGCACCGAACTGCGAACCTGAGACTCACTCACTCTCCACTGCACTGCACTGCACTACGCCTCTGTACCTTGCGGCACTTCACCATCGCCGAGTGTATTTTCATTGGCATCTGCTGCATTCGTATCTTCCATTATTGGCTCCAGCCCACCCATCGGTGGTCCTAAACAATCCAATCTACGGTTATTAAAGATGTGTGCAAAAGCCCTGCAAAGAAGCACGAAAGTGGCCAACTGATATTGTCTGGCACTTAACCTTAACGACATAGTACACGTCACCAGTACCATATCGTCGCCACTATGGTAAAACGAGCCAAGTAACAAAATGAAAAAATGGAGTTAAAACTGTAGCTAAATCACCTAAAAACGTTTTGGCGAAGGAACGAAGTCGAAATTCGCTCTGTGTCAGGAGATACAGCCATGTAATCAGAGGCAAGGGCACGAACACGAACATCACCAGGTGATCCTGGTAAAATGAGCCAAGTGCTTTGTGCTTTTCCTGTTAGCTGACTAAATTTGACACAAGTGACATGCAGAATGTTTTTTGCACACCAATTAAGTACTTGTATTTTAGGTCTGATTTTGAAGCCAATTCACGAAAATGTAACACATATTTGAAAGGCGATTTTCTCGATTTCGACGTTCTGTTACTTGGCTCGTTTTAGCATAGCGGCGACGATATGGTACCACCACCACGGTAGTCCTACGTAGGGGTACCATATTGGAAGAACCCCAACAATAATATGGTACTGGTACCATAGGCTGACTAAAATACCCACGTACTCAGTCGTTTGATGGTTTTGTTGGCGGGGGGCTGCGGTTCTGAACGTTTGTGTTCGACTGTTTCAGGCACGGCGGCACCCTTGGCCAGTTTGTCGCAGAGCAGAGTGATGTGTTTCTTGAGCCGAGAGCTGTCAGTCATCTTGGCCAAGTTCTGAGTTGTGGGCGACGCAGCCGCGTGTCCCTTGGACAGAATCTGCAGCACGTGCGTCACCGACGCGTCCACTCTCTCTTCCCACGTCTGAAAGAGTGAACCGCGTCAGCACCTAACAATCCACACAGACAGCCACTTGTTCCGGATAGTCATCGATGAAAGGAGCCAAAGCCGATTCCAGTTTTCGGTATTCCACTTCGGAGAGGGGATTCTGCAGTCGCACCAGACAAAGCAGCAGTCGCGTAGCTGCACTCAAACCACTACCACGCGCTCTGATGTGCTCTTGCAGTTCGTGCACGGCCTTGGCTATGTTCAACACCTCAAACACAGCACTGCTGTCAGACGAACATAGAAGAAAGATGGCTAAGCACTTGTCTGTGCGTCATTTCAAGCAACCCGTCCAGATGAGCCAGCGGGGTAGGAGTTGTGTCTTTGAATTTAGTCAGTAGCTGTCGCTGCACTGCTCTGTACTGTACGCAGCGACCGCTCAGCACCTCTTGTAATTTGACTAGCCTTTTTTGCAGCTAAAACTTCTGTACACCGTACACACGCAGTACTGTAATTGTATGTACTTCAAAATGATGATCAATGAGGGCGAAGTATTCGGCCAAAGGCAAGGTACCAGCAAAGCTCAAACGGAAATCGGCAGAACCATTGTAGTGGGCGGTCAAGCGCTTAATGAACTCGACTAAATGAAGGCAGATTGCTTCGAAGGTGTCCGATTGTACCCTGTACTTTTCTAAATCGACCGCCTTTCAGAGAGGCACGTCGTAATCTTACAGTCACACAATCATACGGTTATTTTTTGAAACCAGAAGAGAGACAGCAACCGTGTCTGGCCCGTACAGCTGAAATCCCATTGCTTGGATGGCGCCGTCCATGCCTTCAGTCACAAACTCTGCAAACCTTTTACACTCACGCACATAACGGCATATGACACCGACACCGTTAACTTAACTCAGGGTACCATGATGGCACCACAGTGCACTAACTTGATATTATCATCAACTAACCTATGGATCAGTACAGTACCATATGCTGTTTACTGCCTGACCGTTTTAACTACGAAGCTCAATACCAAAGCGAGACACCGACCAGGAAAAATATCGTTGAGACTGACTGTCGGTTTGGACGATTCAACAGTGATTTTGTGCATTGCAGCTTTGGATGCCACCGTCATCTTACAGACCAACTGAAGTGGTAAACTGAACGAACTTTCCACCACTCTGTTCGGACCTACACTGCGCATGCGATAAAAAAGTTATAGAGCGCAAAAGTAGATTTTTCCTGCAGTACCGTTCGGAATACTGTAGCTAACTCGGCAGCCAACCGCTAACGTATTTGCAGTGGCAGCGTGCCGCACAAAGAAGGTAACAGGAACTTCCTGTCTTCCGTCTGAAAGCACGACAAAAACGTGGGCATGGCTGTAAAAAGCAAACAAACCCAAAGTGAGAAAATAGAAGGCTGACTGATGAGCTACCACAGGCATGGTTGGCAAAACAAACAGTTGCACATTCTCGAATGTTGTATTAGCTGTGAGCACTATCTAAAGCTTTGCTGCATCGAACGCTACCTACCAAGCTATGTATTCTAGTACCCGCACGGTAATTGAGGGTACTGTGTCGTCAGCGAATCGCACATCATAGGCCAGCTGAAAAGAAAAAGTCTTTCTATTTATACAACGTAAGCGTGAAGACGCCAAATCACATACAGATACGTCGTCTAATTTAGTTGGCACTTGGCATTTGACATCGAGGTCGCAGCGGCCGGCCGCTGACTTTAGATCTGAACTGATAATTTTCAGAAATAACAATGCAACCCTACAATGCGAAAACTACCAATTCCTTTGCTGCTGGCTCTAATCATAGCCTGAAGGCGTTTCAGCTCTTTCTGTCGCTCAGCGAAGTCCACCAACCGACTGTCGGTTTGAGGTAAGCCGTAGAGAGCAGGATCGGTGCCCAGAAATCCGCAGATCACGCGACCGGTCTCACTCAGAGCTAGCAGAAACCCCCGATGATTCACCCTAAAATGTCTGCTGACAAGCCGGTGTGTAGCTTAGTGGGCAGGCCACTGGGCCGGTAATTCAAAGGTGCTGGGCTCGATTCCCAGCTACGCATTACACATGCCTTACTCCTCCATCTTTCATTCAATCTCGCTTACCCAATAGTAGTTCTAAGCACAGTGACAGGGACGAAAGACAACTGACACGTCCAGCGTAATGTTGTGTCCGAGTGCATCATAACAGTGCAGGCGTCACAGCCTATCATATACTGCAAGTACCCTTCGGATGCTGAAATTTATAGACTGATTAGCCTGTTCCCAACCGACGAACTCACTAGACGAATAAGCCAGAAAGCAAACTGGGTTGAAGTCAAATTTCTTCATGTAGCGCATCGTACCGCCTTCAGTCAGACAGAACAAGGTGCGCTCTCCAAGAATCAGAAGAGACGGTTGGGCGGGAGAGATCTCCAACACGGCAATGTCCAACGCATTCTCTCCTAGCTGGAAGGTCCAATCCGGCTGGAAAGCAAACTGCTACTGCTACTGCATTCCAGTGCACAATCGACTGACTCTCACCGCTACTTTCTTGCCCGTAACCAGATTGGCCGCCTCTTCCTTGGATTGCGAGTCGGCAGCAACGGCCAGCACTTGATACCTAAATCAAGGAAGGAGCGAGTGCAAGCAGACGCAGCACTGCTGCGCGCTCACTTGTAAGATTCCAGATGCCAGTTCGAAGAAACCGTTACGAAACTGTCCGACAACGGCACGTACGCCAGTGGGCCGGAAAGAAGTGAACCAGGTAGGAAACGACTGAATGCAAAATTTTCTTGTTCGAAGAAAGACAGCGTTCCATCCAGCGACTGGATGCAGAAAAAATCACGCCCTAGACAGTTAACTTAACAAGCACATTACTAAAATTAAAATACTGTAGCAATGCGACTATGACTTTGTTGTTTAAATTAAACTCTTCAACGCAGTTGGGTCAAGCCGGCGCATTTTAGCACAGCGCCCGGGGCAAGCAGCTCAGGTAGAGTTTGCATTACAGTCTCATTGCTATTGAATTGTCAAACTGAGTCCGTTAAAGTTCACTGCACAGAACGGCTAACAAAAATAGCAGACCAGAAACGCCGCCGAAAGGCCCGCAAACAAGGTTGTAGGAGGTCCTTTGAAGAACGTGCTCGTAGACCCGTTGCAGCGCGTACTGAGATCCATGTTCAACTTGAGCCGAATGCACACCTGCACATCTAGCATTGTCTCAGACACCCTCACATAATCCTATCCTCTCTTACTTTTAAATGAGAACACAGTTAGCTTCCGAGGGTGCAGCACAGCAATGTGATCTCGGTCGGCGTTGGAGACAAATTTGCCGGACGCCACTTGAACGATCGGGTAGTCTAGGGCCTGCTCTGCCAGCAGATGCTCAGCTTTGAACGCGTCCTGACGGTAATTGATCAAACCGTCTTCTTGCAAGTCGACACCAGGATCCAAGATACGCAAAACTCCAGTGTGACTGCCCACAATAAACTGGTCTAGAAGCTTACAGCGATTAGGCGGTAAAGCAATAAGGGCGCTACCCCTGTTCGCGTCGGGGCCAAAGATCCGTCCGACGCAGAGGGAATGCTTGTCGAAATGTTCGTCTCCGTTTCCGAGCTGGGTCTGCCACCACTGCCGCACTCGAAACAAGGACATTGGGCCCACCGGCTGTGTACGCAATAGCCGACGACCTGCGCCACTGCAGCCAATATACGGTTGCCATGGTAAAGGCGAACGCAGCACAACGTCTAACTACAAGCGCGTAGCTGAAAGGAGCCAGTCGACACGCCTCTGCTAAGACCGTTAGTTTATGACGCAAGAACAGACTTATATGGTGACAACATAAAGAGACGCATAAATAGACAACTCTGAAGATTTGCGCGACTGCATTTGGACCTGGAATGAGTTTCGTTTAAAATCACAATCACTTGTAAGACCTCACCACAGCAACAACGAAAAAGAGCCAAGTTTGGGCGCACCACAACGAAGAATAACACGGGAATAACAAGCGAGAAACAACCAGCGAGCAGAAAAATACGTTAAATTAAACCCCATCACCGATTAACGTCAGGAAGAGGAGACACCGCACTTATTTCTTCTTCTTCTTTTCGTCCTTTAGCTTTCGCTTTTCTTCTTGCTTCAACTGCTTGGCTCGCAATGATCGTACTAGTTTGTAGGTGACAAGGCCTACAAATAGCACTCTCAAATTACGTACTACTTCGGTTAATGTCTCGCATTGCAAGTGGGCCACAAAACGTACCGACGAGCGAAAGAATAATGAGCGCGGGAGCGATGAAGACAGAATTTTCAAAGCTGTGTTGCAGAGGAGAGTCAGGCGCGTTGCCACTCAGGTCAACCATGGCAGTGCAACGATCAGCTGCAATCAATGCCTTGATCGTTCGAGTCCTTAACGCAAAAATATTCTTCAAATCGTTGGAATGGACACGCTCGGAACACTTGCAGCCAACTATTATTCAAGCAAAAGCTACTGTCGCACTCTATCGTCGAGTTGAGAGGCGGATGTTATTAATAGTCTTGTTAATAGTAATATTTTTCGAGCTATTTTCGAGATTTATCAATCGACTCTTCCCGGACCAATCCTAACTTTTTGTCTCTGATTTGGCTAAAATTTTGTATTTTGGTATAATTTGACCGAAAAAGACATTTTATCCCTTCCCGGCCATTTTTTCAGAGGGTCAATTTTTCGACCCTCTCACAGATTTCGCCTTATAACTTGGCACCAAAATTTGGTCCAAAATGATCGTAGAAAGTTCCGAATTGCGTGTTTAGAATCAGAAAATTATTCGGATCCGGTGTAGCTGGGTGGGGGGAATCAGGAACCGATCCCAAACAGAAACTAATGTGTTTAATGATCATAATTAATTATAAATTGACGATTTCTATCGATAAATAGATTATCGATAATCTTTTTGGCAAATTTCCAAAATTTCAAAATCGTCCAAAATGGTCATGTCATATATCATTTGAAAGCCCTTCTCCTGACGAGTCTAATGATGACTAAATCAGCACAGGAAACGCCCCGGGGGGCCTGTTTTGCCAAATATAAAAGTACCCCTAGAGACGCATCAGTATAGGCACGCTCCAGAGGGCCTGTTTTCCAAACATAAAAATGCCCCTAGAGCCACGCAACAGTATAGGCACGCTCCGGAGGGTCTGTTTTCCAAATATAAAAATACCCCTAGTGGGACGCATCAGTATGGGCACGCTCCAGAGGGCCTGTTTTCTAAATATAAAAATACCCCTAAGGGAACGCATCAGTATAGGGCACGCTCCGGAGGGCCTGTATTCCAAACATAAAAATACCGCTAGAGACGCATCAGTACAGGGCACGCACTTTAGGGCCTATTTTCCAAATATAAAAATAATCCTAGGGGCATACACGTAACAGGTAATCCGCCGAAGGCGGGAGGGGGGTTGGGGGGTCTGGCGCCGGCCGGGGGGGGGTCTGAGCCAAAATTTTTGGAGGGGGGTTGGGCGCTGAAAGACGCTCAAAAATCGAAAAAAATCGCACTTTTTGGCCAAAAATCGCTAATTTGGGCTGAAATACAGCTAAAAAGTGCTGTTTTGCAGGCGATTTTGGTAATTTTTGTGTTTGAAATTGTAAAAAATTGTAAAAAGTTGCTCAAAAATTTACTTGCCAGAATAATCGGAAGGGGGTCGGCGAAATCATCTCGGGGTGGGGGGTCCCCCCAATCCGGGGGGTTGGCCTAAGTCGGGTGGGGGCAGACCCCCCAGACCCCCTGTTACATGTATGCCTAGGGGTACGCATCAGTATAGGGCACGTTCCGGAGTCGTACAGTCATATGAAAGTTAATTAATTAATATCTAATCCATTTCTGACCTTCCCTGATTCCCCCCCCCAGCTACACCTAATCCAATTATTCTCTTTCCAGTAATAGCCTACTCAGATAAATTAAAAGAAAAAATTTTTTTCGAACCCCTACCGAGCCCGATTTGACACCCAACAGTTGTGTCTCCAACTATTTTATTTCATGAAAATGTAGCGTTTCAAAATGTTTCAAAATGGAGGTTTTGGGGTTTGAAAGTTGAAAATCAACAAAAAGTTTCCTTAATGGATTGCACACTGTAAACAACATGACTTGACCAAGTTTTGAATCGAATTCGGAGATCTTTGGCACACATAGTGTACTGTTAATCTTGCACATAGCGCGCAAATTTGGTGTTGGTTGCTGCTCTTTAACACGAGATTTATGTTTCTTTTGTTTACTAATTTCGGTTTCACAAACAATTTCTCAGTTTCATTCAAAGTTTTCCATGATTGACTTCTGAATTGTCTGCTTTGAAAGGAATTACAACTGGAAATCGGCCCAGCTCAGCCCCTTAAAGCCCCAGCGAAGATGGTTTTAAAACTTTTGCATTGAATAAGCATTCTACATTTACGTTGTATGTACTTGGTGCTTCCAACGAGTAAGCACCAATTACAGTCTGTCCATAAAATATGTAGCCTGGCTGTTTTTTGCGAATAACTTTTTATGGAGGCATCAGAGTGACTTGCGTCTCTCATCAAAGTTGTCAACAAAGTCGAGTTCCAGGCTGGGGTAAATCCAAATCTGCGCTATGTCCGGCCGGCGGCGGCCGGACTTGTCCCCAGACTCCGCCCCTTTACTGTCCTTATTGGTCCCTCCGACCAATCGATACAATTTAGTGAGGTACAGATCGTTAGTGAAGCATAATTACGGTTGGTTCGCTTTCAACAGAACCAAATTAGGAAAAAGCTCGTTTTTCTCTATCACGATTTAGTGTTCGGAATAAATGTGGGGCACATTAGGATTTACCCCAGCCTGGAACTCGACCTTGTTGACAACTACTATGTGGGACGCAAGTCGCTCTGACGCTTCCATAAAAAGCTATTCGCAAAAAAACGTCCAGGTCGCTTATTTTATGAACAGACTGTAATCGGTGCTTACTTGTTGGAAGCACTAAGTACATACAACGTAAATGTAGAATGCTTATTCAATGCTTCAAAGTTTAAAACCATCTTCGCTGGGGCTTTGCGCCTTGCGGGGCTGAGCTGGGCCGATTTCCAGTTGTAATTCCTTTCAAAACAGACGATTCAGAAGTCCATCATGGAAAACTTTGAATGAAACTGAGAAATTATTTGTGAAACCGAAAATAGTAAACAAGCCGGCACAGTTGGTGTAGTGGTTTAGGCCACATGGCCACTGTGCGCGACGTCGTGCGCTCATCCACTCGGCGGGGCAAGTTTCTTGCCGCAAAGAGTTGGTCGTCGGCATAAAGCTCCACCCAGGCCACCGAAAACTGGTTACAGCGAGTAGGTAAAATGGGAACCAACTGGATCTGCCGTTGCACCGAAAGCCGCTCCAAAAAGCATCCCGCGTTGGAGGGAAGATCAACGACGTCAGGAGCCGTCTGAGAAACCAGCAATAAGGCCAATACCGGTTTGGCCACTTGGCCGGGCGGCCGTTGGGAGCTGTCGGCACCATGACGTCACCACGCCAGGCACTCTCTTAGTACCTGGCGCCCAACAGCATGGCTTGAGTGGCTTGGCAGTGAAAGAAGGGCAAACGTCCGAGATGACGATATCAGGGGTAACGAAATGGACCGTGCAGGTCTGATCGTAGGGCTGTACTTCGTACGGCCCCCCGCCAGATCGGATCGGATCGGAATAGTAAACAACAGAAGCATAAATCTCGTGTTAAACAGCAGCAACCAACACCAAATTTGCGGGCCATGTGCTCCAAATTCGATTCAGAACTGACCAATATTTTTGGACCAAAAAATTCTTAATCTACTCTAAAAGTTACCTAAAAGTAGTGTTGTTAGGCTCTTTTTTTTTTAAAAAGGCATTTTTTTAAAAAAAGCTTTTTTGAAGGCCCATTTCGAAAATTTTTTATTTTATTCGCAGTATAGAAATTTTGGGGAAAATCTCTGAATTTAGCCTCAGATATACATTAGCAGTGCAGTTCTATCAATTTCATGCCTATTCTAAGCCTAAAAATAGGATTTGAAGGGCAGCAGCCACTCTGTGAGCAATGCTGCAGGTAGAATATCGACTCTCAGGCTGTAACACTATCTTTGAACCAAAGTATCAGCTTTTGTATTTAAAGTTGCTTCTGATGCATCCTTGCATCTCATACAAGCTATATTTCATGCAAGGAAAAAATTTTGAAAAAAAATTTCGAAATGAAAATTTTTCATAAAAAAAGCTTTTTTTACTTTAAAAAAATTTTTTTATAACTCTACCTAAAAGTCCCAATTTTTAGGCCCCAACTCTCATTAGTATACCAGTACACCAATCCGTAATCGAGTTTTATGTGAGGCAAAGCTAGGAAATTCTGAGTGGTTATGTTGAATTTCTGACGAATGTCGGCCCATAGCCACAAATGCTTTATGCCAAGCTCATACATCTAACAGGTCATCCGCCGATGGGGGGAGGGGGGGTCTGGCGCCGGCCGGGGGGGTCTGAGCCAAAATTTTGGGGGAGGGGGTGGGCACTAAAAAACGCTCAAAAATCGAGAAAAATCGCAATTTTTTGGCTAAAAATTGCCAAAAATCGCTAATTTGGGCTGAAATACAGCTAAAAAGTGCTGTTTTGCAGGCGATTTTGGCAATTTTTGTGTGTGGAAGTGTAAAGAATTGCAAAAATTTGCTCGAAAATTTACTTGCCAGAAAAACCGGAGGGGGGGGGTCGGTGAAATCGTCTCGGGGGGGGGGGGGTCCCCATCTGGGGGGTCTGGCCTAAAGGTGGGTTCACATAGTCGGTCGGCGTCGGCAACGCGGCAACTCGGGAAATCGACCCCAATTTGAGTACACACATAAGCATGCAGCAGTTCACATAGTCTGTAGTGCGTCTGGAGCCGTTCCAGACGGCTAAAGACTTGCCGATGATTTGGCCAAATCCCAAATCGCCACGACGCGATTTACAACCTTTTATGGCCGCCAAGCGTTCCCGACCAATTAAAGAGTGCGCAGAGCATGCGGCCGGTTCACATAGGCGCGGTCGGTCGTGGATGGACAGGCGCTAGCCACACAGCTAGAACACTTGAGCAGCTGTAGATAAACCAGTTTAAGCAAAAAGCAGATAGTCAGTGCATGCATATTACTTTTCTCTGCGCTCTCTGTGAAATCGAGACGCGAAAATCGAGCTGTCATCCTCTGAGCCAAAAGCACCGAAATCAAACTTGGGCTTTTGAATTCAGAAAAATTTCGCAAAGATGTCTCCGTAGATAAATACACAACCCTGCCGCAGCTTTACGCCTGTTAAAGCTCAAAGAACGGCCCATTCTGTCACCGGTAGAGCGCAAATGACTCAAATGCCTGTGCTCACTAGACTTTTGGGCCGTCAAAATACCGTAATTATCAGGTAGGACGGCCGGTTCCAGATGCCGACAACAGACTATGTGAATTGCGTTTTAACCCAGTTTCTCTCCACCGCTATACCGACGCTCGGCCCCGATATTTTGCCGATGGCGTTGCCGACGCCGACCGACTATGTGAACCCACCTTAAGTCGGGTGGGGGGCAGACCCCCCTGTTACATGTACTGTATGGCCAAGCTGTAGCAAATCTAGCAAAAGAGCTACAAAATTATGAAATAAAAAACTGAGTACCTAGGTGGGTTTCAGCCGAGCTAGGGCCGGTCAAATGGGATCGAAAAAAAATGTTTGCTCAAAAGTACAGTTAGAGATCGCATTAACCGTGCCTTGTAATCGCAGTAACCGTAGCTTGTCATCGCATTTAACTATCGTAAGACGGTCTGTCTACAAAGATCTCATTAGCACATCGTTAATACGTCAAATGCGTTAAATACGAATCAACCAAAGCCATTCCAGAACGCAGTGCTGACTGTTGTAGCACGGTTAACGTGATCTGTAATGCGATTGTTGCAGATGATCTGTAAATGTACATTAGCAGATCTCATTTATCGCATCATCAGTCAGAGGCGCCGCGCCGCATTATCACATCGTTACTACGCTAAATACGATCTTGTTATGCGATCTGTAACTGTACGTTAACAGATCGCAGTAACCGTATCTCAAAAGACGTTTTCCTTGTGACAGTCGTTTAAGGCTTTTAAGTAGAGATGCAACCGTAAAGAAAAATACCGGATACCGGATAACACCGGATAGTAATGATGATCAAATTTTAAGGAAATAGATACAGTAATTTGCAGGCTAGATACTTTTTCGATGCTTTCAAGGCAGGATATGGCCAAGAATGTATTTGATATGATGACTGATATAACGTTGAATCAGCTATATTTTCTAGATAATAGGGTGCAGTTAAGTTTGAAAACAGTGCTAATTAATCTGCATGCGAAACCAAAAATACGCTCGAAAACTGGAAAAATAAATTGTCATGAAAATGCTATTTTTGGCCATCCGGTATTATCCGGTATCCAAAATATACCGGATACTGGATAGTGTTTTAGAGTAAAAAAATACCGGATTATCCGGATAATACCGGATTACGGTTGCATCTATACTTTTAAGGGAATTACTAAAAAAGTATAAGGGCGGGCACAAATCCGGGCGGGCACAAATCGCCTCCGCAAGAAGTTGGAAAGTTGGAAAATGGAAAATATAAAAAATGGAAAATGCTTCCGAACAATTTGGAAATTAGCAAAACATGCACAAGAGCAACCAACCAACCTACCGGATGCAAAAAAATTGCACATCGGTAAATCCGTCAATTCGGCAACATTCTCCGAACGTGAACCCTCCTTCCGTTGCACCATCTATAAAGAATGGCTGGGCTGGGTCGACGTGGCTTTGTATCTCTGGTAGGTTAACTTAATTTCTCGTTTTTGTGTTGCATGTGAGCATTTCATAAACAATGTTTTCAAATCTCTGAAGCCTCAAAACATCGCCGTAACTTTTTACCTATAGGACCTTTAAGCAAGCAAGCACCACCAAAAGGCAGTGATGACAAGTAGACAAACGGGTAGCTAGCATCGTGGGATGGGAAAGCAAAGGGAGTCTGTGTGCAAGGCCACAGAATACGAGTTCTTCAGCTTTAGCTGGGATGGATTTGCACTGCACAAAGTAAGATTTTTCTATTTCGACTTACTGAATGAAACAATTTTGCCACAAACAATCGTTTCCAGCATGAGCTGTTGCGCTCACTTTCTTCATTTTGCCTTTAGTACTGCATATTTCCTTTCCCTTATGGTGAAACTTGCGATTTTCCAACTTTCCTACTTTCGAGGAGGCGATTTGTGACATTGGAAAACCCGGAAAACTTGGTGTACGTATGTGTACCACAGCGTACCGCACGTCCGCACCGTTTCCGTTTTTCTGGGGAGGCGATTTGTATACGCGCCGCACAAATCGGGTAATATCGAATCGGCGCAAAGGTAATCGGCGCAAAGCATAAAGTGGCGCAGTTTTCAGTCGTTGCGTGAACATCTAAGATACTGTAGCCCGTGAAATTTATATTCGATTGTCCTTCTTTTCTTAATTTGTCGTCGCATAAATGATGATTGTCTCAGGACCATTTCTCATTCGCAATATGCACTGTATTTAACCTTCAAGGACTCAAGTTAATACCACTTTGGAATATATATGTTTCGATGCCCACATCAGCGTGGGGTATAGGCCGACAATAAGTTCAGATACATTAGCTCCACCCATTTCCGTCCTAGAGGAACGGCTTTTTAACATTTGTAAACGAAATAAAGATGAACGAAACGGTACCACGGTACCGTTCGTTGAAGACGAAGTCGGTGTCGATCATAATTATGCTGGGACGGTGACTAGCACGGCTAGCAAACATACTGCGGCAACAACGTAAGGGTGGTTTTCATTAGTTGGTAAAAGATAACAATCTCTCAAACAACAATCAGTCCCCGGTCTAATCATAGCAAATTCGGGCGGTCCTAAATTGCCCGGATTAATAAGGCAGAGATGTACATTTCTGAGCTGATTTTTCTTTCGTATTCTTAGCCAAGAGAGAACTCAGAGTGACGGAAGCGCGGATCGCCATACTGACTAGACTATACGGCCAATAAAACAGAACAGCGAACGATGTACTGTGACGATATGGAAATTGAAGTTAAAGTATGCAGCTCATACATGTAACAGGGGGGTCTGGGGGGTCTGCCCCCCACCGGACTTAGGCCAGACCCCCCCCCCAGATGGGGACCCCCCCCCCCCCCCGAGACGATTTCACCGACCCCCCCTCCGATTTTTCTGGCAAGTAAATTTTCGAGCAAATTTTTGCAATTTTTTACAATTTCACACACAAAAATTGCCAAAATCGCCTGCAAAACAGCACTTTTTAGCTGTATTTCAGCCCAAATTAGCGATTTTTGGCAATTTTTAGCCAAAAAATTGCGAATTTTTCGATTTTTGAGCGTTTTTTAGTGCCCACCCCCCTCCCCCAAAATTTTGGCTCAGATCCCCCCCGGCCGGCGCCAGACCCCCCCCAACCCCCCCTCCCCCCATCGGCGGATGACCTGTTACATGTTTGATGCAGCTTGGTTGCTAGCGATGTTCGACTTCCCTGATTCTCAAGCGGTATGCCTGGCGTGTCTCAAAGCGTCCGGTCCCGAGTAAGGAAGGAACAACGTACGGAATACACAGAATAAATAACTCTCTAGATTCGTAAATAAGAAATGTGGTTCGCCGCAGCAGCAGCAGCAGCAGTTTCTGTGCTCTCAGATTGCTGGTGAGATTATAATTATAATAATATTATGTCAGTACTTTCCCCAGCAGTACTTTTTTACGTTGGCGTACCTTCTAAACAAGAACCTAAGTTAGACTACTAACCAGTTCAAGGCTTTAATGTAAATTATTTCCGGTCCATTCCTCCACCCGCGAAATAGCCATTTTTAACGTGAAAAGCTAAGATTGAACCTAGGCCTAAGCTAAAACCAAGGCTTTAATAAAGTCAGGGCGGTTGGCGGGTGGGAGAATTGCCTTCCGCCAATGTAAATGGGGGTACTGAACGCACATGTAAAGTTTTTCCCGCATTAGCTAGCGCTGGTACCGTAAATTTGCGCTTTGCGCCGATTACCTTTGCGCCGATTCGATATTACCACAAATCGCCTCCCCAAGAAGTTGAAAGTTTGAAAATGGAAAATATATAACATGGAAAATGCTTCCCAACAATTTGGAACAATTTTTTTGTCGACGGCCATTTTTAAGTTGAATTTTCAATGACATGAATCTGTAAATGATAGGTAATATGGATTCGGACCCCCGGACCCCCAGCCTGGTACGGAAAAATGGTTCTTAAGATTCGGAACCCCACCTAGGCCGTAGTTTAAATTTCACGAAATTTTATTTGGAAAATTTTGGGGCACATTTTGACACCTCGGTACGCGGACCATTCCCCCCACCCACCGAGCACCCTAACTTTAGGCCTCAGTTTCAAGCATCAATTCAAGTTTCTTCCGGTATCAATTTTCACTTTATTTCTTCTATTTTAGTGTATGATCTCTGCTGTTCTTCCGGTACCAATTTTCACTTTATTTCTCCTATTTTGGTGTATGATCTCTTCTGATCTTCCGGTACCGATTTTCACTTTACTTCTTCTATTTTAGTGTATGATCTGTGCTAGTGCGTCTGGTCGCAAATTCTCTCTGGTAGATTGGAGTACTGACGCAACTCTGTTCGGGCACTTTATACTTGATTCGATATTGCCGTATGGTGTAATTACATATTTCCTTGTGTAGCGTACCTAAGTACGATAAATCTTTTTAAATACTTCGTTATTATTGGTCTACCTACATGCGCGCGTACTACTGTTTCTAAGTAAATTAATTTGAAATATAATTTAATTATAATTTACTTGTATTAGTAAATTTCTAAAAAAATTAATTGAAATTATACTTATAATTTACTTAAGGCAAAAATTCACTTTTAATATAATTCAAACTATAATTTACGTGTATTAGTAAATTTCTAAAAAGTATAATTAAAATTATAATTATAATTTACTTAGCAACAGTAGCGCGTACGAATATACTACTGTACTGTGGAACCAATGTGATGCTCCTTTCGAGCGAAAGAGATACAATGTAGTCTCGGTTAATGTGTTCAACAACGGCATTTCAATTCCCCCAATACTATCAGGGTTCAGATTCGGTCAGGGGATTTAGAATTTGTCATGGGATTTTGGGACTTATCAGCGGAAATTGCGGTGCGTCACTACATAAAAACATGCATTCAGTAGGTTGTAGAAGCAGCAATGAAAGCGCATGTACGTAATTCAGTCCATCAGTGCGTTTTAGAAGGGTAATTTCAAAAATTTCAAATTTTTCAAAAATTTTCTCGCCCTGGTTGGACGGCCCAACCAACCAACCTCTTCAAACTACTAAACCTGTTAGTTCTGTGGTCAGAATGCCTTTCAAACGCGTTTTTGAAGGTTGATTTTTTAGAAAATTTTAGCCCTGGTTGGGCGTGGGCGGCCCAACCAAACCTCTTCAAACTACTAAAACTGTTAGTTGTATGCTCAGACTGCCTTTCAAACGCAATTTACTCGCATCTGGTTGGGCAGGCAAAATCGGGGGCGTGTCAGGGGATTTTGGATCAACAGATTGCCACGACCCTGACTATGATGAGTTTTAGATTCTATACAGTAGTAGCTCCTTCGCTAGCAAAGATTTCTAGCACAAGTCTTATTCAGATTTGATGTACTTTCAGTGGAGCTCAGCGACAGTGTGAAGAAGTCAGTTTTTTGCTCACCTACCTGCCGTATATCATTTTTCATTATATTTTAATTATTTTTATCTGAGGAATACTTTGTTGGACTCTATTTTTGTGCAAGTTTCTCTGTTCACTGTCAATGCTCAATGTTGACCTTCCGCTTTAACTGTTACGCAGGTTTTTTACTCACCACCAAGTCAAGCATTCTTGACAATCGTTTAGCTGATGCTTAATTTATTTCTATGACGTGCAGTTTGCTGGGAAATACGTTACGCAAAGTCATTACATGATGATTAAACGAACGAATTTACCGCGTTACAGTATTTTATAAAATCAGAGCTTAAAGAAACCGATTGCCGGCTCAATCCCACTTGGCAAGGCAAACTGCCTTATTAAATTTTACCCTAAAGGATGATCCTAACTCTGAACCTGCACCCAGCTAAGCCTGAACCTAAGCATCAGCTTGAAACTGAGGCCTAAAGTTATGGTGGTCGACGGATGCGGGGAATGGTCCGCGTACCGAAACCGAGGTGTCCAATAAATGTGCCCCGAAATTTGCAAATAAAACGGCGTGAAATTTAAACTACGGTCCCGGTGTGGGGTTCCGAATCCACAAACCGTTGTTTCCGTACCAGACTGGGGGTCCGAATTCGGTGGGGTCCGGGGTCCGAATCCATATTACCAAATGATATTGTTTTACTGCGAAACGACTATAACAATGCAGAAAAGCGCTCAACCGGCGGAAAATTTGGATGAAGCTCGCAAAAAATGTCTGATCAGCAGAAAATTTTTAACTACACGGAGCGACAGTTTTTCTACAGAAAAGCCACCTGGCGATCTTTTTCTACACGAGTATGAATACACCTTAAGAACAACTGACATCACCGGATGCAAAAAAATTGCATATCGGTAACGCCGGCAATTTGGCGACGTTTTCCGAAGGTGAATCCTCCTTCCGTTGCACCATCTATAGAAAATGGTTGGAGGTCGACGTGGTTTTGTATCTGTGGTATGCATGCACGTATTTGTTTCGTAAACTTCACTTACAGGCTGATATTAAGCACTGGTGTTTTCACTTTTTGGTCGATACTGTGACTACGTACTGACGCTGTCTGCACTACTGAGTACTGCAATTACATTGTAGAAATCGACTTCTGAGATCTATGCTCAAACAAAAATAACCCGATTTACAGTCAAAAACCCGACTCCGAATCTATGCTAGCTTAGATTTAGGTTTGTTGTCAGGCCATCGAAAGGCTCGTGCCACTTGCTATTCCCTACGATCACTGTAGAAATCGATATCGATTATCGACTTTTTCTGCAACTATCCAGCAATCAGGTTAATAAACAAAGAAAACAACGACAACGCTGTTAATTTTGGTTGAGATGCTGTAAACAATAAACTTCAGTAGCTTATCAGCAAAGTACCAATGTACAAACTGTATGTAAGAATGTGAGAAAAACCTTAATCCGACATACATATTGTGCTGATGCATCTTTTTGCATCACTATTAGCGTTTGTATTAGATTTGTGTGCGGTGTGTGTTTGGATGGGAAAAGACGACACCAAAGTACCTCAATTGGCTGAAGGCCAGGTAATCGGCTATCTTCCTCTTAACCTATAATCTTTAAAATTACGCGTTTGACTGTAGTTTAAAGGATCTGACAAAAAAACGCAAGAATGTTTACACAGAAACGGAAGTAAAATCGATTGTCAGTCAACTTGAGATGACTACGTAATTACGTATGTTGCCTGAGCACACCCTTGCCAGTTAAAATATGAGAAATATCACAAATTGATGCACAAGCTTAGAGGCTATAAACGACGTTCAGAGAGGGGTTGGGGTGGTGGGCTGAAGGTTAGAAAACGTCGCAGGACGATAGAGGTGTGGCATAGGAAACGTCCACGTTTAGGTGCCTAAAAAGAAGCTTTTGTCTGCAACTGTACTCGGGAAAACTAATCACAGTCACGTTTCCAACTGCAAAAATTGTAATTCACTTTGTTTTTCTTGGCTTATACTCAGATACATGTGTGTGCGTTTTATTGTGCATTTTCCTATGTCGAACATGCAATAGCAGGTTTGGTCGAGGGAGTCGGTCTAAAAACGTTGGAGGTTTTAAGGGGTTGGGTCGGTCTGGCTCTTGGTGGAAAATTTTGAAGTTTTGGACGTGGCATTTTATGGACGGCCCTAGAGTGAACATTTTTGTCTGTTTGTTCATCTGACATGTTTGTTTATTTTGCTTGGATACTTGTCAGAGTACCTAATGTACATGTAGTATTAATACCGCACTGCGTCTTCGAACGAAGGAATTCGTCTCGTATTCTGTGCATATAGAGGACGTTTTTACTTCAGAATATAGCAACACGGAAAGGAACGCAGTACACAATAGTCAAGAAGTTAGGAGAGGGCGGATTTGGAGCCGTTTACAAAGTACAGCTCAAAGACGATCCCATAAAACTATTTGCCATGAAGATCGAGTCCTGTTACGAGAAAAGTCAAGTGCTCAAAATGGAGGTGAGTCGAAAATGAAGATCTGCCTACGAATTGGATTGCTTCTTAGGTGCAAGTGCTCAAACTGTTAGAGAAGACTGGAGGGAGACATTTCTGCCAGATTTCGGAAAGAGGTCGCAATGACAAATTCAACTTCATCATAATGACTTTGGTAGACAAAAATCTGAGTGACCTGCGAAAGGAGTTTCAGGTAGGACGCGCTGTCCTACGTACGTACGTACTCAGATGGTTGGTTTGGAATTGCAGGAAGACCATTTTGGAGTGCCAACAGCCTTGCGCGTAGGAATGCAGTGTTTGGAGGCAGTCGAAGACTTACACAACATTGAATATTTGCATCGAGACCTAAAGCCCGGAAACTACGCCATCGGACGACAAGAAGTTTATGCGATTTGTTTCTTCGAAGCCCTGACATGTCTATTTTAGATAAACGAACAGCGCAAGATATACATACTCGATTTTGGAATGTGTCGGAAATACCGCAACGCCAAGGGAGAGCTGCGTACGCCCCGGGCATCGGCCAACTTTCGGGGAACGGTAGTGAGCAAACGTATTGCGCCCATTAACACACGATAAGTTACAGGTGCGTTACGCTCCGCTGGCCTGTCATCAGACGAGGGAACAGTCGCGCAAGGACGATTTAGAGTCTTGGTTTTACATGCTAATCGAAATCACTAAAGGAAAATTGCCCTGGCGACACTCCAACGACAGACATGAGGTACCTACCTACCTACAGTAGGTCTGGTAGAATTTTATATGTATTGGCTGTTTGCCCTTGTCTATTTTCATATTGTAAATTTCAGGTAGGGAGACTGAAGGCCCACGCACGAACAGTGGAAGGTCGAAGGGACTTATTAAGCGGCTGCCCTGCAGAGGAGTACGAGAAAATGCTGGAGCACATTGACGAGGTTAAATACTGGGAAAAGCCCGATTATGATTACATCTACTCATTGCTGCGCAGAGTTATGACTGCCAGATGCGTCGGCGACAACGATCAGTATGACTGGGAAGTAAGCGCCGCTCTGCCACCCACCGATCGATTAGCTTCTAATCTTTCAGGTAGAAGAGGAGGATGAGAATAAAGACAAGTGAAATATTGATTGATGCACATGTGCTCTGTGACTGATCCGATGTTCTGATTGTATCTACATCTAACTCTTTGTTTCCAGTAATAGTAGTATGCAGAAATAAAACGCTTGGCAGAAGGAACTTGGAACTACACATCGCCACGATAAGCTTGACGAGGCTTTCTCACAATGCCATTGTTGAAATCGAGCCTGACTGAGCTATGCAGTAACATACGGATTGACAACCAATGACTAGAACATTTAGGCCCTATTTTGGCTAGCAGCGTGCAAAATAAAAGTTAATTAAATTCTTACATAAGGTTTTAGCGGCTCTCGACTGAAAGTGCGACATGCAAAAAAATTTCACACAAATATAGTGCCAACAGTAACTTAGATAGATGTCTGCCAATTTTGGGCAATATCGATTGAAAGACAAAGTGTCCCATGGATTCAACTTGAACTGAGCCTCATCAGACCAGTGCATTTCATCTGGAAACTGATCATAAAGCTATTTTTTCTTACTCACAACTTCCACTAGACGATCCGGCCATCTTCGTTCAGCGCTTGCAACAGCTGTGGTCGATAACACCGCAAAACGGCAGCTTTTAGGATTTGACAAACTACGTACGTACAGTATGTCGCTTGATACTGCAGTCTGCGCCGCGGGCGCCGCAATCGACTTCTTTGACAACTGGCTTATCGCTTGCAGACCTCAAACGCTCGATTTTAAGCAATTATCTTTCCCTTACTGCTTTATCTCTGTAGCTGAGGTCGCTGGCATTGCAGAATTCAGTTTAGACACAATAACACGGCAGTCGGCATCAGTGAGAGTTGTTTGCGGGTTCGAAACCGGTCGAACCGGCTGGAAGTAGTCGACGTAAAACCCAACCCAGGCCGCGGAAAGCCGGTGATAGCTAGTGGCATACATGTAACAGCTCCGGGCCGACCTGGGGGGAGGGAGGTAGGGGGTTTTCCTCAGGTGGGAGGTCGAGGGGGGTTTCGCCCAGAGAGGGGTCCCAAATTTCAAAAAGCTCCAAAACGCCTGGAAATGCGTTTTTATCACGCTTTTTTCAGTAAGGACGCTAAAAATCACTATTTTAAGCTGCCAAATAGCGTTTTAGAGCTAAAACAAGCAAAAAATGACAAAAAGGGCTTCTAAGAACACCGATTTCTCTTCAATATCAGCAGTGGAAACGCCAAATTCGGTTCCCAAAGGCTTTTCAAGCGAATTTCAGGCTAAAAATTAGTGATTTTTGAGCCAGTTTGTTAGTACTGTGAGCCAGTACTAGTACTTGTATTTTTGGGTCGGGGGGGTCCCTTAACCTGTCTCGGGGGGTGGGGGTGAGGGGGTTGGCTTTTTCAGTTAAGGGGGTAAGCCCCCCAAACCCCTAGTACATGTATGGCTAGTGGGTAAATGGGAACCGAACCGGCGCTGCCGTTGCACCTAATGGCGGCAAAGGGGAGGGTTGTTTGTTTGTAGGTAGGACTATCCCAATGAAGGGCTCTGAAAAGAGCTTGGGGTGTCCTGAGCTGTCAAAAAGGACAAACAAAAAAGAATTGTTGTCGTAGGTATCGGTTTTTTAAGGCTTACGACTCTTATCCGGTGAAATTGGCGACAACTTCGCTTTGGTAGGTCGTAGTCCCGAACTACTTATGCAAAGCGAAGTTTGTGCAAACCATCTTTTCCTACGTATTCTTTAATTTTAAATAAAAATACAAACGTAAATTAGAAAATCAGATTAGTTTTCATAGATCCGTAATCATATTATAATACCGTACGTCTGTAATCCAGGTCATCCTGGTACATACTCATTGTTTGTTCGTTTGTTTCTTTTTGAGTTCCACTCCACTGTCCTTTCGGACAGCTCAGGACACCCCAAGCTCTTTTCAAAACCCTTCAATGGGGTAGCCCTGTCTACAAACAACCCTCCCCTTTGCTGCCATTGAGTGCAACGGCAGCGCCGGTTCGGTTCCCATTTACCTAATGGCCATCACCGGCTTTCGGCGGTCTGGGTTGGGCTTTACGTCGACTACTTCTAGTCCCATCGACCGGTTTCGAACCCACAAACAACCGCTCTCACGGATGCCGGGGCCGTGACACACGGGGTAGCGTCAGCCGGCACAGTTGGTGTAGTGGTTTAGGCCGCAAAGCCACTGTGCGCGACGTCTTGCGTTCATCCACTCGGCGGGGCAAGTTTCTTGCCGCAAAGAGTTGGTCGTCGGCACAAAGCCCCACCCAGGCCACCGAAAGTCGTTACAGCGAGTAGGTAAATGGGAACCGACTGGAGCTGCCTAAGCACCTAAAAGCTACAATAGCAACCACACGTGTTGGGACATATGGGAACGGGGACAGCTACCACTGAGACCGGGTGTGCGTGATGGGCCTGCAGTGTGGCCTAACGCAGGGGCTACCACGGCCCCGCCCGGTCAATCCATCCAATCCATCCAAACTACCCGTGCCGTGGCCAAGACGCGACTCATTTTATTCACCGAAAGTCGTTATAGTTGTTTTCGCAGTTTAATGAAGTGCTACACCATACTGTACATTACTGTCCATACTGTGAAGGGCATAATCACAAGTGGAACGAAAATTACTGCTTCAAAGATACCCCGATTTTCGGCTTCTGACAAAATCCTTGACCATGGACGCCATTTCGTACATTCCCTCGTATAGACCGTCTCCACTCACAGCGCATGTGGCTTGCATGTACCATTTGTGATTGCGTAGTTCTGACAGACGCAACTGGTCCACCAATTCGGCGCTTGTACACGCATCTGTAAGTTGCAGATTGGTCTGCTATAACTGATCTCGTTAGAATGTAGTTCTACTTGGTAAGTCCTGCTTGTTGGCAAAGACCACTACCGGCACTCCGTCCATATCTGGGTGCGTGAGCACATTGCACAGTTCCTCTCTGGCTTCGGCCAGTCGTGCTCGGTCGGAACTGTCCACCACGAAAACCAGTCCTAACCGGTGACACTGTAGTGAACAGTCGTTTATGGACGCAACAGAGTTAGTTACCTTTAGCGTTCTGGTAGTAGTGTCTCCATAAGTCTCTCAACTTCTTCTGACCACCGACATCCCACAAGGTGAATGTCACGCCTTTGCCGATTTGAACCGTTTCCACGTTGAAACCGATCGTCGGGATTGTAATCACGTTCTCATTTATTTTCAGCTTGTACACAATTGTGGTTTTGCCTGAAAGCGTCGACTACCTCTGCCGCTACCGATAAAATGCATACAGTAACCCTTCCTGACCACTCACTCGTCAGTACATAGTCCCAATCACAGTTTAGGGATGCGCTCGGACCGTTCTCCAAATTTTGCAGCCCGACCCGGCCCGTTTGTCACTCGGCCCGACCCGACCCGCTTTTTTGGTAAAATAATCGGCTGGGTTCAAATGAGCCAAATTTAGCACTTTTCCGGGTGTTTTTCATAGTTTTCCTTATTGAGACTCAGTTTTGATCTTTAACTGATATGTACGTTATTTTTCTAACAAAAGCAAAGAAACCGAGGTCGAAAATTCGTTAATTTGTCAGAATATTCGAGAATAACCTTAAAAGAACACAATTATATTGAACTGTACTGAAATCGCAAGAAAATACACAAAAATGCTGTGCATTTTAAGAGTCAGTCTCTGATTCGATCGAGTCTTGCCCCTTTGAAAATCGAACCTTCGCGTAGAGAGCTGTGCATTGGAGCACTAATAATAGACACTCATGAGTAAACCTACAAAGGAGTTATGGATTTGATGCTCCATTTCCGAGAGACAAGCCGCCAAAAGTCCGCTCCCTTTAACTATGATACCGAAATTTTTAATCGAATTGCTTTCGTATACTAACAAGAGTTGGAACTTCAAAATTGGGCGGTTCAGGTAACTTTTAGAGTAGATTAAGGCTGTTTGGTCCAAAATTATTTTTGAGCAAAAATTTTTTCGACTACATTTATTTGGCTGGTCAACTGTAACCCATGGGGGTAGTGACCGCGAGCTGATATCGGAGACTCCTGGCCAATTCCCCCCACTCAGCAAGGCAGTGCCTCAGCATCAAGCTGCCCTTTTATATTTTTAGCTACTTTGTTTTCTCTGTCCTCTTGAGCATACGCTTGAATGAAACCAAGTTTTAATGTAAGGGTGGCGGTCAAATGGGGAAAGGGCCTTCTGTTTTCCATACAGACGCTGCTCCATCTGGTTGGAGTGGTTTGCTGGATTGGAATCCTCGAGCCCGCAAATTTTTTTAAGTTGGTGTGTTAGTGGGAGGCCCATTTATTTACGAGAGGAGTTGGGGCTGCAGCCGTCCGTGCGCATAGATCACTGGTTGGTATTATTGGCATCGGGTCCGGGGGATATTATAATCGGGGTCGGGGATAGTCGCTCGCAAACAAAAAAGTGGTTTGTTGAAAGCTGAAGAAGCTAACCTGCTGCGTCTAAACCGAGCATTAGCACTGTGACTGGGTCACTGTCGAACGCACTCCACATCCATCCAACCAATTTAGATGCCCATAGACCCATTGCTACCGTATCGATTTTGACTGCACTCTTGGACTGCCTGAAGTAAAAAAGTGGTCATTCAGTAAAGTTTGAGTGAAAAAGACATACGAGACAAGTGAAAGGAGATACGCCAACAGCAAGAGTAATAGTGGTGAGTGTGTGAGTTATTATTGCAGCACGGTCTATAATATATATTGTGTGCGTTTGCAGTGCATGTGTCTCGAGCCACGTGGCCACTTTTGAGTTGGGTGCTACGGTAGCTTATTTATTTGTGACGCAAGAGGCTAAAATGACGTCAGCACCGTCAGAGGCTTCAACCAGCGGACTGCTTTGGCAGGAAATAGACTTGGGCGATTTGATTCTGTTGCAGGTCAGTGGGAATGAATTGTTGAGAAGGGTATGATGAAATCAGTAACATTCAAACAATCAGACTAACGGTGGTGCTGACACAGATGTAGCTGCACCTTTCACTCAGCCAAGCGTCATTGTAAAACAGTCTGGGATTTCTCGACTAGAGATGCAACCGCAGAAAAAAATACCGGATACCCATGGGTAGGGGTACCATATATGGCGCCGGTACCATGTATGGTACCACCACACCAGAGTCCCACAACGTGGGGTACCATATATGGCGCCTGTACCATAAATGGCTTCAAGTGCCCGCCTGTAATACTGGATAATAATGATGATCAGGTTTTAAAGAAATACAGTAATTTTCAGACCACAAATATACTTTTTTGACGCTTCAAGGTAAGATATGACTGATATCGGGGTGATAATCAGCTGCAGCTGTATATTTCCTAGATAATAGGCTGCATTTAGGTCCAAAAATCGCGCTAATCCGAAACAAAACCAAAAATGCGCTCGTAAACTAGAAAACTTCTCATGAAAATGCGACTTTTGGCTATTCGGTTTACGGTCCGTGTTTTGGAGCTAAAATACCGGTTTACGTTGCATCTCTATTCTCGACATGCTACGGTGCAGACTAGGGCTACCGACACCATTTGGCATCATCTGAAGCTAGAACAGTCGAAAGATCGCAGGAAATCGCCTCGCCAAAAGAAAGCTTACAAAGGTTTTGATCTCAAACTTGGTGTTTTCTATCCAGATTGCATACATGGGCTGGAAAAACCTGGATGGAGGGGCCTGTAATCGTCTCCGGGAGGGGTAGGCAGACTTCCCAAAAATTGCTGTAAAATTGCTGATTTTGCTTAAAAATCACAAATTCTCCCCCGGCTAAGAGGGCATCCAGATCCACGCTCGACGGAGGGGCCTCGGCGAGCTAGGTGTCGGTAAAGCCTAGCCCAAGTATGCCTATTTTCGACACTACAAGACAGTTTCAAGTAAATTTATATATTTAGTAATGTCACAACAGAAACATTGTGGGTGTGTAATAGCCCTGGTTGGGCTACTACCTAAACAGGAGAGAAAATGTAGGACAATTAGCCTTGAAAAACGCATTTAAAAGGTATAATTCTGAAAAAGAAGTGAATAGAAAAAACTATTTCAGTGGTTGGCTACTAAACACAAGAAAACGCAGTTAAAAAGGGTATTCTGAGGATAAAATAGGCAGATTAATTAAATAAACGCGTACCAACTGCTAGTACTAGCTAGAGATGAAACAATATATTAGGTATTGGCTTTATTTAAGGTATTCTCCGATATTGGGTTTTTCGCCCAATAGTCCTGGTTCGTTTCAGGCCCACGGCCCATGTATGACGATCATATTACTTAAATCAACATTTTACTGGTGAATAATCTATATTGGTTTGGTGCCGCCGGTGCAAAATATGCCGTGAAATCAATGTCTGTAAAACATACAAGGGCCAAACAAATGGAGGGGGTATGTAGCTTTTCGGCGGGGGCTTGGAGAGTGGAAATCGCTTTCCCAAAAAGGTCGCTAACAGTTTGGAGGGGTAACCAGCCGTCGAGGAGTATGGGCTGTGGAGGAGGTTCTGACCGAAATTTTTCTTTTTCCAAGAAAAGGTCGCCAAAATTTTCTGAGGGGGGTCGGGCGGGGTAGCGCCTACCGGCGAGGTGGACGCCATCGAGAGGGGTTCACCCCCCCGGCCCGTGCATGCTGTAAAAGTCCCTAACTATGCTTTCTTTTGCGAAATTGAGCTATGACCAGTTTAGGTGGTTTCTGTGACACTGCGATAGACAGTTGTTTTATATGAAATTTAGCAAGGAGTGAAAATATTTGGTAATCATCTGAAAAAGATGTTATTGATCGAAAATATTGATTGGTAATGAGGAATGAAGTGTATTGTATTGTGATTTAAGAATCAAGTGATCGGTCGTGGCGCTTACGGGGTCGTTCAGAAAGCTTATTACCGGGACGTAATTGTTGCCGTCAAACTGATCGAATCTGAAGCCGAGAAGAAAGCATTTTTCGTTGAGGTGTGCAGAACAAAATGTAGAGTGGGAGTTTTAATCTGTCTTAGTTGTTTAGAGACACCAGTTGTCGCGTGTGTCACACGAGAACATCGTTCAGTTAATTGGATGCTGCACTAAGGGAAAAGTCTGTCTTATTATGGAGTACATGGAGTGCGGCTCTCTCTATGACGGTTTCTTGTGCATTTTGCAGTAGGCCTTTCTCGACATCCGCATGTGACCGGTTCAACTTAGTCTTGCCCTTATTACTCCGCAGGCACATCGTTGTTACTGAAAGAGGAACCGGTACCGCACAGTCCAGAATCGCCTGACTCGTTCACTCGTGTATATAATAAGGAGCTTTCCAGTTTCAGTATTGCATGGATATCCCAGAATGACTTACAAGGCGGGCCATGCGTTGAGTTGGGCTTTGCAATGTGCCAAAGGCGTTCGCTATCTGCACAGCATGGCACCGAAGCCGTTGGTGCACAGGGACCTCAAACCTCCCAAGTAACGTTGGTCAGGGATATGCTTGGTTTGGTGCCGCTACCAAAAATGGTATCGTTAAAGAAAGTTAAACCGATAGCAAATGGTAGCGGTACAAAATGTATATAGCGCCTGACTGTTGTGGTCAGTTTGTGACTGTTCAGTTAGTACCTTTCAGTCTGCTGTTGCGCGACCAGTACCGTCATTTGAAGATCGGCGATTTCGGCACTGCCTGTGACCTGCAGACCACCATGACAAATAATAAGGGCAGCGCGGCTTGGATGGCCCCGGAAGTGTTCGAGAGCAACAAGTACAGTGAGAAGTGCGACGTGTTCAGTTTCGGCGTGATTCTCTGGGAACTCCTGGCCAGACGAAAGCCTTTCGAAGAAGTCGGCGGACCTGCCTACAGAATTATGTGGGCCATACACAACGGACAACGACCTCCGCCCATCAAAAACTGTCCAGAACCCTTGGACAATTTGATGCAATGGTAGAACTTAGTGCTTTGTTGGTTTCCATCTACACCATCCACTACCTGATCCGAGGGAGGTGGGGCCCCAAGCCCCCTACTACATGTATGACTTACAATAACTTAACTTCTCGACTAAACGCAGACTTAAATTCTGGAGCACTGGACTGGACTGAACTGAGGAGTGAGCGAGCCGAAATTGTCTGAATTTTGCATACAATCAAACTTTCAAAAGGTACACCTCGAATCCAAAGGTACACCTCGAATCCAAGTGGTACACTTATGGAGGTGGTGCTATTGTGGAGCTTCTCTCTAATGTTAAAGCATAGGCTGCAGTGCACGAAAAACTGTGCACCTTTTGCAAGTAGTGCAATTATGGAGGTTCGACGGTAAAAGCAACGTTCTTGATTTTTTCGTTTAAGTCAGTTTTTAGTACAATATTCTATGCAAATGTTCTATTATTTGTCGTCCATGCCTATAATATTACAACGGTAACTGACCATATTTGGCCACCTCGTGCGACGAACAGATATTTTTCTATCAAACCGTGTTCAGTAGAAGCAAAATACCGAAAGACTTTTCAGTTGCTGGAGCAGGGACTCGGCTGTGCGCCCCTCGTTTGACCATATTTTGTCAGTTTTGGAGCCGTTTCGGCACGTAAGCGCCTTAGACTTGGCGCCCTTTCTGTCTTTTGTATTTTGTTCGGTTCAGGTGTTTGCCGGTGGCGACGAGCCGCTGAGGTTGGAGGGCAAGGTGTACGAGCCGGAAGATTACGACATGAATTCGGAGCCGACCAACAGCGAGTCGACGATGGACTGCTCGACTGACGGAAAACTGAAGCTATCCGAGGGTTTACGCGTGCATCCCATCCCTGTAGTCACTCCGGCGGCCATTATCGTTAAGGTTGATGCTCTACTCTGACTGATCTAACAGCAATGATACAGGAATCGCCGTTGTCTAGTCTTCCCGGTTCTCTCATCGGCAGTACGGAAGAGTTAGGTGATCAGCCTATGCGACGCAGCACAGAATACCGTCCTACTCCCAGTCCCCTCATCGCCGACACCAAACCAAAAGGTAGTACTTGCTTGTCAGCGACTGCACTGCATGCTTTGTCTTTCTGTTTAGGGCACCGTCGTGGTGGTTCTTACGAGACAGCGCTGATTCAAACCAATCAGAGTGAGGATTCGAGCGGTCTCGCTCCTCCGGGCCAGATCCGCAGAGTTCAGTCGGACCTCGTCGAACCGGACTTCCGCTCCAGAGCGCCTTCGTACCCTGGTGTGCGACCGAAAAGACCGCCGTCGCATCCAGTTATTCCGGAAAACATGTCAAACGGTTGGTTTCGTTCGGTTACGCCACACCACACTCTACGTTTGTTTACTGTAGGGTACGAATCAAGTACGTACTTGCTTGAAGCAGTGACACCGTCTCAATACAATAACATTGAGCAACATTTACGGGTAAGCGTACATAGATACAATGTAAATGAGACTCAATTGGTTCTGCTTTTAGCCGCTTGAACCAATGCCGGACGTTCGTGAATCTCGCGAAATTTACATGCAACACTGTCAGGTAAGTAGCACCATTATGTCGTGGCTTGTATGCAGGCTTGAACGGAGCGGCGTGGCTGGTCTCCACGCAGCGTCTGAACTACTTGCCCACAATTATTGAACCTTTTCTAGGGAAAACATGGAAGTAATGTATGTAATCAAGAGTGCCAACTTATCTTGGATATTGGTTGTTTGTTGGGATGGGTATTGGTATTGGGCTTTTTCTGCCCTAATACTAAGTCGGACCTTGTGAAATCTTCGAAATTAGAGTCGTGTCTTTAACGGCTCAAGAAACTAAAAACTAAAGAGGCTAAAACTTAGACGTACAGCTTTTAGAAACGTTTTCCGAGGCAAAAACTTACTGTTGGCACAGCAGGTTTATAGTAATACCTTCTTAGCAGCCAGGTTGCTAAGTACAATAGAAACTGCATAAATTATATGCTCACTGTGATGAGGACAGTGTCCTCTCTCTCGGTGTCCCTGTGGCATCACAATTTATGGAGGTTCTATGTAATAATTTAGCATTGCAATTTTCTTGATGCTCCAAAAATCGTCAAAATTATGAAGGTCATCTATGGAGGCTGTACTGTACGCACAGGGCCGGAAAAAGTTTCGGGTTGGGGTAGTCAAAATCTGAAAATTTGGGGGTGGGCCTAACGGTTTGGGTGGGGTCGCGGCCATTTTTGTGGGTAGGGTCAGGAACAAAAGTCGGCTTCAGGTGGTTGGGTGGGATCGTTTTTGGAGGGTCGAGCCCAAGTTGGGGGTGGGCAACCCCCCCCCCGACCCATGTATGGTTACAGCACTAATCTAGCTTTCTTTCTTTTGACATCTAAATATCTGAGACAAAAGGTTTATTTTTTGCTATTTCTATCATACATGTAACAGGTCATCCGCCGATGGGGGGGGTTGGGGGGTCTGGCGCCGGCCGGGGGGATCTGAGCCAAAATTTTGGGGGAGGGGTGGGCACTAAAAAACGCTCAAAAATCGAGAAAAATCGCAAATTTTGGCCTAAAAATCGCTAATTTGGGCTGAAATACAGCTAAAACTGCTGTTTTGCAGGCGATTTTGGCAATTTTTGTGTGTGAAAGTGCAAAAAATTGCAAAAATTTGCTCGAAAATTTACTTGCCGGAAAATCGGAGGGGGGGGGGGTCGGTGAAATCGTCTCGGGGGGGGGGGGGCATCCGGGGGGGTCTGGCCTAAGTCGGGTGGGGGGGCAGACCCCCCAGACCCCCCTGTTACATGTATGATTTCTATTGTTTATAGAATGTACATGTCCTCTCCTGGTTTCTGAAATATGACTTTTGCCCGGTTGAGCAAGTATTTTCTTGGGGTGTGCTATTAGGTATAGGGATTGGGTGTTGGGATTTTCAGGTATTGGTCGCACTCTAATCAAAACCATATACAAACCAATTGCAGCTAGAAATAACCTAATTATAAGAAATGCAAATAAAAAACTTATCAGTCTCAACTGAAATGTGGAATGTGATGTGGAACGGTAGGATTACTTTTTAGCTAGCGAATGAGTACTTGAAGATTCAGGAAGAACTGGCCACTCTCAGAAGACGCAAGTGAGTATTTTCAGCTCGTCTATTCTATTTTTATAAGGTCTGCTTATTTTAGAGAGGAGTTGATTAAAGTGTGGGAGAATTATGACAAAGAGCAAAAATACAGAAAGCTACTGGATACTAAAGTCAGTAGATAGTGTACGTTTGACTTTCACACTATTAAGTTGTTTCAGAACAAGTTGGCCACGAAACATCGTGAACTTATGCAAGAGCTTGAACGCGCAGAATCAACTTCAGCTGGCCCCACTGGCTCCACATATCGTTAATCTTAAACGTTTTTGAAAAGTATCGGTATCCGAAAAGCTCTTCAAAGATTGTAAGTCAGCTTATAGAGCAATGCTTGAAGTGCTTTTGGATACACGACAGGCCCGGTGCCAAGAGTTTGTGGTAATGTTACGTCCCTTCTTGACTTGCACACTTCTATTTTATTGTTATTATTCCCAGTGCTTGTTAAATTAGAAGAGTATGCGTCAGACTGCTATCACTATCAACAAGAAAAAAAAACAGCAAAATGTAGCAACCACCCAGTGGCCGGCTGAGTGTCCTTGCGCTGCACCATAATTACTGGCCCGGTTGACAGTTTCGAATGTCTAATGCACTTCACAGATACCCTGCAATATTGGACACTTCCTTCATCTTTCTGAGGATCGGCGAAAATAGGATGAACAACTGCCGTAGAGTAGAACATAACCAAAAGTTTTGTAAACGTCAGGTTGGGCCCGCAGTACCAGCGCATGCGTCATCTCTGGCGTTTTCGCCGAATTCTTGACCACCGCCTGTATTTAAGGTGCAGCGCATCGACAGTCGTCGGCCGCTGAGTGGTTCTCTTTTATCGTAGCTATCGGATTCTAATCAACTGTGGTGTGGGCTATGAGCAGAACTGGTCTTTACCCTCTAGTCGCAGTTGTTTCCACGCGCTGCCGTCAGGGTAAACGTAAGCCGCAAGGCTCTCTGGCTTTAGAGTGGCGCTGTAGCCAGGAGCCTGCAGCAAGAACAATTTATTTACAGCAACTTAGTTGTGTTGAACCACCTTCGGCGCCACGTAATGTCCACCGTCTATCCGAACAGGATCCATAAAATGTTCGTGCAAGTGGTCAGCAAATTCTACCATTCTGAAAAGAGCAGTAACAGTTGTATGCGCTCGCGCGCTCTCACCGTTTTCCCTACGTACGCTTTTGGTGGGTCTCAGGTGTCAGTCCCAATCCCCAAAATGTACAACGAGTTCTATCATTACGGTGACAGAGCGGCAGTCACGAAACTAATGTTGTCTAACGTACGTGTTGTCGAAAGTAGGTGCAATGCAAATATAGTTGACAATTGCCAAATGTTGCACATACTCGCATAACCCAACACCACCAGCGTGTGGACAAACCGGAACTAAAAGCGTACGATGTAAACGGTAGGAATGGTTCAAAGACCAGTCTACTTCCGTTCTTGGCTGCTAGAAGCATAACGGCTAGGATTTCATTCACTCCTCCTAACCGACAGGAGTCTATTTGACAGAAATGCAAAGCTTTCTGTGTGATCAACTGTTTGAAAATGACACGATTTTGACAATGTTCTCCTGTGGCCACCCTTATATCCAGAGGCTGTAGCGCCTAAATATTTGCACCGAGCAAGTGAAATGCTACTCTAAAATCAAGACCAATGTACCTTTGCGATTGCAGCGTGCCCCATCACATCATCCGGACTGGTTGGTTCCTCGATCCAGAAAGGACGAAACTTGGCTAGATGTTGCATCCAGTCAACTGCCTGATCCACCTCCCACACTGCAACAAACCAGCCAACGTACGCAGGACAAAATCGCCACCTTCTGTCTATATACCTTGGTTGGCGTCCATCATCTAAACAGGTGCAATTTCAATAGAATTAAATAGACATTCACACCTACCAAGCGTCGATCATAGCCGATCTCCTTTCGAATGATTTCGGCACGTCTCACATCATCTTCCAAAGATACGCCAACTTTCATTTTGAAACTATAAAGTTAAGGAGACGCTGGGCATGCTTGCTTAATCAAACAGTGTATAACTCCTAGACATTCACACTATGATTGCGCAAAACTGGTTTTGTATGGACTAAAGTACGTTTCAAAAATGAGCGAATTCTGTGTTTTTTGTGAATAACTCCTTTGGATGCCTCGGAGCATTTTTTTGCCTCACACCTAACGTTGTGGAGGGTTTCGAGCGCTGTATTATGGTGTACCCTAATCTGCGCACGTTCCCTAGTAACGCTAATTTGTGCAGGGGAAAAATCGGGTTTTTCTGTGGCTGGGCCGAACGCGATTTTTAGTGAATCTGAATCTACGTACAGACCGTGGGGATTCAGATTTACCATAGGTCCAAACCGGGATTACGGTATCGGAGTCAATTTTCAGGGTTCCTACGTGTCAGAATCGATGTAAAACTAAATTCTACAACCTCCTGTGACTTTAATACCGAGCTCGATCCCCTCTACAACGTTGGTTATAACAATTTTCGTTTTCTGTTGTGAGGATAGTGCAAGTGCAGAGAACAGCAAACTATGCGCAACCGTACGCTCATGAACCGATGGAAAAAGTTACTGGCCTACATAGATATGCGCAGCACAACTTACTTGTTCCAGCCATCAGACAGACACTGACTGCACAGCTAAAATTATATTATCGTACATACAGTAGTTCGATCGATAGGAGAATCGTATCAAAACACTCGCGGCGATACCATATACGGTGTCATATCAATCATACCACACCATGAAGTTGAACCGATCCCATGGTAAACGATGCATAGTTAGGTACAGCACAGCAGCAGTGCTACTACGTTCAATGTACATCCGTACTGTGGATGTGCGATTGGCAATGCAAAATGTGTTTTCACTTATTACAAGAAATAGAAGCGAAAACCTCTTTTATTTTTTCGTCTCTGTAGCCCATCCAGCCGGCGGAAGTTATGTAAGCCGGAACTCCGTGCATCAAAATTGTCTTTTCTCAAAATTTGCAGAGTCGGTTACCAAAGTTCATCGTATAGACAGTTGCCGTAGTACCACGCTGCGACTTTGTTGCCGCGTTGCTCTCCAACAATGTCAGTGCTTCTTCACGTGTCATTGCGTCCGTTCTAACGTGTAACCGTGCAAAATACGTGTTACGGCTCAGGTACTCTACCAACTTACAAATATCTAAAGTCCACCAAATCAACCAGTTCAGATGGCGTCTGCAAAACTCCCCTCGTACAGTGAAGGAAACACCAGACATGGATAGTGAAGCAAGCTTACCATATCACTTAAGAGCTTCCACAAAGGCTGAAACCAATTCAAATAATTAGTGCGCTAAGCGTTAGAATGAGCATGAACGATTGTTTTACTACCTTTTCTTCTA
>JASANB010005069.1:0-68731 GCA_030248155.1 Sabatieria punctata | reverse complement strand
CCGGTACCGTACCATATGGCACCCCTACCTTCGCATTGGTACCGGTACCGTATCACATGGCATCCCCGGTTTCGGCATTGGTACCGTACCACACCATATGGCATCCCTACCTTGGCATTGGCAACCGGGTACCATACCATATGGCACCCCTACCTCGCATTGCGTACCGGTACCGTACCATATGGCATCCCTTACCTTGGCATTGGTACCGTACCACACCATATGGCATCCCTACCTTGGCATTGGGACCGCTACCATACCATATGGCACCCCTACCTCTCGCATTGGTACCGGTACTATCATTACTAGGTATCCCTACCTTGGCATTGGTACCGGTACCACACCATATGGCATCCCAATTTTGGCATTGGTACCGGTACCATACCATATGGCACCCCTACCTTAGCATTGGCACCGTTACCGTACCATGGCACCCCCCCCCCCCCCCCTTTACCTTCGCATTGGCTGGCACCCGTTACTGTACCATATGGCACCCCTACCTTCGCATTGGTACCGGTACTGTACCATGTGGTAGTGGTACCCAATCCATGGCCGCGGGTAGGGGTGCACTAATATACATGTACTAGGGGGGTTTGGGGTTACCCCTATGCTGGAAAGCCAAAAAAAACCCCCGTACCCCCCCCCCCCCCCCCGAGACAGGTTAAGCGGACCCCTCCCCCCCGACCAAAAAATACAAGTACTAGTAGCGGCTCCAGTATTAACAAACTGGGTCAGAAATCAACACTTTTTAGTCTCCTTTTTGTACCAATTTGGAAAAGCGAATCGAAACCGAATTTGGTGCAACCTACTGCTGATATTTAAGAAAAATCGGTGTTTTTGGAAGCTCTTTTTGTCATTTTTTGCTTGTTTTTTAGCTTTAAAACGCCATTTGTCAGCTTGAAATAGCGATTTTTAGCGTCCTTACTGAGAAAAACGTGCTAAAAACGCATTTTCTAGGGCGTTTTGGAGCTTTTCCAAATTTGGGACCCCCACCTGGGCGAAACCTTCGCCTCCCCCCCCCCACACCTGAGGAAACCCCCCCCCTACCCCTCCCCCCAGGTCGGCCCGGAGCTGTTACATGTATGGGTACCATAATATGGTATAATACTAATACCATGGTAGCACTACAGTCCCCTATCGTGGGGGTAGCATACAATATTCGCTGTCATTAGCCTAGGTAGCGGTACTTAACTACTTCAAGTAGCATGACAATCGATGGACGGCGTAAGAAAGAGAGGAGGAGAAGGAAGGAACGAACCGTTTCGCAACAGAGAGTCGATCAGTTGTGGTTACTTGTAGAGGAGAGACTGAACCAGGATACCACCTCGAGTCCGACTGCTAAAGTGAGGGGGGGGGGGGGGGGGGGGGGGGGGGGGAGAGAGCGAGAGAAGATAGAGAGAGAGAGGGACAGAGAGACAGCGAGAGAGAGAGAGAGGGGGGGGGGGGGGGGGGGGGCGCCTCGCAATGAATCTATGGTCATCTCTAGGGACGGCCGTCCGGATCTTCGGCATTCGGCAGCTTCCCCTGCAAATTGTTGTGTCGTAGATTTTGTAGCATCGATGTATTGTCTGTATTGTTTCACACTCGTTTGCTTGTGGTTGTTGTTTTGTTACCCACAAATCCTTACTGAAGTTGTGTTGTGCGAAAGCGGACAGCAACATCAATCCATCACTAATAGTCATGGGCTAGTATTTCGGCTGAGGGGGAGACAGGGAATTTTCAACCTCCAGAGGGGGCTGAGCAGGGGTAGGAGCGCCTGAGGGGGTGGTAAGTCAAAAAGTCCGATTTTTGGCTAAAAATTAGGTATGGCCAATGGTTTTCAAAAATTCACGCTACAGCAAAAAATTATGCTAAAACCGCCGATAACATGACCGGATGCGATAATTTACGCAAAAAACCGCACTTGATTCAATGAAAAATTAGAAAAATGCGATCTAAAAACGCCCGTCTGCGAAGAACTTTTGTATGGCGCACTTGGTACCATTTTAAAATATGGGCAACAGATTTGAATAACTCGCGCTACAAGAAAAAATTTATGCTAAAACGGCAATAGCATGACCGGATGCGATTATTTACGCAAAAAACCGCACTTAACTTCATGAAGTATCGGAGAAATGCGGGCTCAAAACAGCCGCGTGGGTCAAATCGCGTAAATTAGTGTTTATAACTTGGTCGCCGTCCCAGCGGTGGCTGATTTTCTATGGCGCGAGTTACGAAAGTGAAACCAACTTGATTGTTTGAAATCTACTAGAAAGATGTGAATGTTCGTCGCCCAGCTAAATTAATGCGAAAAAGTATGACTGCAAGTGTTGGGTACAATAAAAGCCTGAAATGGCAAAAATTAAGGGTTACAGAAACTTCAACACCGTTTGTGGGGTTAACGGCAAAGAGCAGAGAGCAAATTCTTATATCATTCGAAAGATTGAAGTCTACTGTACACGCAACCGATTGAACATCTTGCGCCGAATTCGTCGTTTTCACAAGAACGAGGAACATGAAAAAAAAATCCATGAAAATGCCCATTTTCAGTAGTTAAGAAAGAATCAAATTTGTGGGGACCATGCCGAAGTGCGGAAAGAAAAAAAGCGGTGCTATATAGGTAACGAGTTGCGCTGATTTTAAAGCCGGTTGAACAAAATTTGAATCAACTCTCCTTTCAGCAGAAAATGGCCATTGAAAAACGACGAATTCAGTTTTCAAGAGGAAAATGCCCTTTAACGGCCGAATTATGATTCAAAATGCATCTTATTCGATAGCTCACACTCTGTTTCATATAAATGCATCACATCCCCCTATCAATAAAGGAACACAAAAAAGCATTTGCGCTTGAAGTTGCAAAAACCGTTTTGGACCACTTTTTGGCTGTGATTTTGTATTTTCTATTCCGCGCCGCGCGGACGTGCTTTGGCCATCCCTACTAAAATCAAGGTTTTTGGCTTATTTTTCATTAACATAAGTTAAAATAAGCTATTCTGAGCTCAAATTTACACCTAATCCAGGCATATATTTATCATAATTTTCTATACAAAATTCTTCCAAAAAATTCCTGAGAGGGGTAGGTCACAGCCTGAGGGGGGCAACCCTGGCTCTGGCCGAAATGCTAGCCCATGTCTGTATAAGACAAATCTAACCAATATTATTATTATTAATATTATTATTACAGTCAGGCACTTAACGCCGTTTATGGTACCGACACCATTATGGTACTGCAGGGTTCGTGCGGCTTTTGTATAGCAAACTTCCCTGACCTTTCCCTGACTTTTCCATGACCAAAGTCAAAATTCCCTGACCAACCCGGGCGAGGAAACTGCAACCAATGTGAGAAAATTTTGAAAAATTGACTTTGTAAAACGCATTAAAACGGTATTCAGAGGGTAAATTTCTGGTTTAAGTAGTAGTATTTAAAATTGGAAGACCGATCTTCAAAAGGGTGTCATGTAAACTTCTGACAGGACCATTTGGCGGCGAGATGTTTCGGCTACTATCAAATTTTTCCCTGACCAGACACCAAATTCCCTGACTTTTCCCTGACTTTTTTTAAATTCCCTGACTTTTCCATGACTCCCTGACTTTTCAGGTCCCGCACGAACCCTGTACTGGTACATAGGCCACTGGCACCATGGTACACCTACCTTCGCATTGGTACCGGTACTGTGACCATGGGTATTATACACAGTCCAAGAACGTGGGGGTACCATATGGTTTGTTTGTTTGAGTCCCACTGTCCTTTCGGACAGCTCAGGAGACCCCTCGCTCTTTTCAGAGCCCTTCAATGGGTAGCCCTGTCACTATGGTGCCACTAGCCTAGCTACCGGTACCATATGTGGTGTCAGTACCATAAACGGCGTTAAATGGTATAACTAAAATGAATAGAAACGGCCGTAAAACGGCGTACCGAGTCAGTTTCTTGCGCTTGGCTTTGCCAGGGCTGATCAGCTCCAAGTCGGGGATGTCAGAGTCGGACATGGAGTCGGTGAGCAGACTGCCGCGTTGCTGTCGACCAATGGGAATATCGGACAAATCGCCCATCTGCATCTACCGTATACCTCACACTCCTGCTGCTTCCATCTATTGCTGTATCTATGTAGTCTCACACGTCTAGAGACAGTCAACATTGACAAATTTTCTATCGAAAATTACGATCAAAGTTAAAACGAAAAAACCGGGGGTCCCCGAAAAAAGCTAAAAAAAACGCCTATTTTGCCTTAAATAAGCGAAAAGTTTTCCGGGTGGTTGGCCGGCCGAGGGGGAGGGGTAAACCCCCTTTACCCCTCCTCAAAGTATGTCTAGATTGGGTGCAAATAAGCTCAGACTGGCAAATTTTAATCTGTTTTAGTGAAAAATAAGCCTAAAACCTTGATTTCAGGAAAAAATTTGAGTTTTTGGCTTATCATACCCATACATGGGCCGGAAAAACCCGGAGGGGGTAGGGGGGCTGGAGACCTCGGGGGGGGGGGGGTCCCCGAAAAACGCCTATTTTGCCTTAAATAAGCGAAAATTTCCTACCTCCGGTAGGGTGGGTGGGGTATGACCGGCCGAGGGGTATACCCCCCTTACCCCCGGCCCATGTATGATCATACCCTAAACAATCAGCCGGTCGGTACCCCCTAAGGATTTGAAAATTTACCACCCCTCAGCCGAAATGTTAGCCCATGTCTGACCCGATAATAATCGACGTTGCAGCAGTCTCTCTACTATTTAGGAAGCGCTTTTCTGCCACAACCAAGTAAAGGTTAGCAGAGAGTATGCAATGATATCTTTTCTCGCATTCTAAGTTACCGGTCCGCTAAGTAAGCAAATCAATATTATCTTTTACTTTTCTATAAAAACATCCTATTTTCGCTATTTCAATAAAACGCAATCTTCCTGTTTACCTGAATTCAATTTTTACCAAGCTGAAAGACTATATTGGAAAGACTTTTCTGACATTGTTGGCGTTAACTCACGACATTAAGCAGTAGTGTATCAAACGGAATTTCAACCGTAAAACCAATGAAAAGATGGAAGTGGTAGAATCTTTATCGACTGAATGTACACGATCAAATCAATCAAGTAGTATTATTTTTCTAAATCAATACGCACCCTTAAAAGATTTCTTAAACCATACCATACATAGATATGCAGTCGGCATTACAGCACCGTTTGACAAGTAAAAACATGACGCTATTGTTAGGAAACTACTTCAGCCGAGTTTAAGCTATCACAGAAAATGGATCATGTTTAGTCATAAATATAAGTTGTCCAAAAAGAGACCGCCTGGCCATTTTTCGAATAATTTCAAATGGCCGCCATTCCGTCAATTTTCTACCGAATTAAAAGATTTTTGGCAAGATTTTATTATTATTTGTTAGGGTTTGTTTTACAGCTAAGTCCTAGCCTGGTAGCCATACATGGGCCCGGGGGTTAACCCCCCATCGCTGAACCATAGCCCCACAGAAAATTTTCGCTTATTTAACGCAAAATAGGCGTTTCCTACTTTTTTGGGACCCAAAGGCATATAAGTAACAGCTCCGGGCCGACCTGGGGGAGGGGTGGGGGGTTTCCTCAGGTGGGGGGTCGAGCCGGGGCTTTCGCCCAGATGGGGTCCCAAATTTAAAAAAGCTCCAAAACGCCTGGAAATGCGTTTTAGCACGTGTTTTTCAGTAAGGACGCTAAAAATCACTATTTTAAGCTGCCAAACAGCGTTTGGGAGCTAAAAACAAGAACAAAAAATGACAAAAAGGGCTTCCAAAAACACCGATTTCTCTTAAATATCAGCAGTGCAAACGCCAAATTCGGTTTCCAAAGGCTTTTCAAGCGAATTTTAGGCCTAAAATTTGTGATTTCTGAGCCAGTTTGTTGTTGCGGAGCCACTACTAGTACTTGTATTTTTGGGTCGGGGGCGGGGTTTCCCTTAACCTCATTCGGGGGGTGGCCTTTTCAGCTAGGAGGAGGTAACCCCCCAAACCCCTCATACATGTATGCCCCAAGGTCTCCAATTGAGAGTGGATGCGCATAGGAATTTATGCCTACCTAACTAATGTACAACTATTATTAACAATAGTAGTTATTAGAGTGCAGAACAATACCTGAAAAACCCAATACCCCAATACCCAATACCAATACCTGAGACCCCCAATACCCCAATGCCCAATACCCAATACTGGCGTAGCTGGGCCAAAAATTACATTTCAGTGGACAGGTACATTCCAGTTGTGCACACAAGATTTATTGGGACTGCGATTAAAATTTATAAGAGGCCTGGTTGGGCCACTGCCCCGGCTGGGGCGACAAAATTTTGAAAAAACTACCCTTTCAGTAAGCATTTAGAAGCCATTTTGGGCGTAAAATTAGCAGAAATTAACAGTCTTGGTAGTTAATATTTCGTAATTCAGCCGTGTTTCTTATTTCCGGCGAATTTTTTTCCTAACTTGGCTGGAAATTGTTTGCACCACCGCAATAGCCATGGGTACCGTACTGGTACATTATGGTGAGATTAGAAATGTCACCACTTTTATTGTAGATAAGAACAGAGAAATTCATTACTGGTGCAGCGCTTAGAAAAGCTTATACTTTAGGAAATTCTACTAGCGTTTAGTTGATTTAACGCGAAAACAGCTTCCTAAACCGAATCATCGATCAACTTTTTCGATTTTTTCAGATCAATTTTGCAGACCAACATCGATTTTCCTCTATTTTTACCTGTCCCAGTTAGTATTGGGTATTGGGGGGTAAAAACCCCAATACCCAATACCTGGAAAACACCCCAATACACCCAATACCCAATACCCAATACCAGTTCGCACTCTAGTAGTTATGTTTGTTTCCAAATTGGACAGAGCCGCTAACTATGGCTGCTAGCTAAAGAAGGATTTCTGGTGACATAACAAAGATCAGCTAAACTTCCTAACAAACTGCCAATAAAAAAGGTACATGTTTATAAGCAATGGCAGAGATTCTATTCTAATCAGAAAACAAACAGAAAAGTCAGCTCTAACCATCCGAACAAACAAAAAAACACAGTTGCCAGTTGAATTGCACACACAGAAGAAAAAAGAATATCAACTGATGATACCCGTAAAAAATTTCTCCAGCACCACCGAACCGAGCTCAAAGTTCCGGCTTGACCCGGGCGATTCATCTTCCAGGCGTCTTTTCCTTGAGTTTCTGGTCAAACGCGCTCCCAGAACCGGACAACAAGCAAATCTTGGCAATGGTCAAGTAGAGATCGTTTGTATTTCGGCCGCGTACTCTTACAGAGTCGTTCGGCGGGGAGACAGCCAGTTCAGGGGTAAGAAGAACTTCTTTGGCTACCTCAACGGCAACTCACTGGCCGATCGACAGACGCTGCCGGCTGCTCTCGCTTGCTCGGCAGTCAACTGCACCAGGAAGTAGGTGAGAGTGCCCAGTTGCTCTTCGAGATTGCCGATCCTGGCTCGCTTCCGCTCCGAGAAGCTCCACAGGTCTACGCGGCTAAGCTAAAACTTTAATATGTATGGCTATTTCGATAGTATACCCAGTCCAGTCGGGCTCAAACATGGGGTTTACCCCTCGCCGGCCAATACCTTTCCCTCGGTCGTTGATACCCCCTCGCGCTATCGCCCCCTCCCGGAAGGAGAAAATTTTCTCTTTGTGGACTTCTGTGGGGACCCCTGAGACTAACACCACACCCCACTCCGGATTTTCCGCTCCATGTACGGTTGGGCTTTGTCTCAATGTGGCCATATTAACGAGAATACATGTAACAGGTCGGGCACTATTCGAACGGCCCAGTCTGGCAATCCTCCTGATCTGCCGTGTTATTGGTCTGTTCGGACTTGTTGAACGAACAAACAAACAAACAAACAAACAAACAAACAAACAAAAACAAACAAACAAATGAATGAATGAAGAGAATTAAGAGTCAGTCTCAGAACTGATCGAGTTTTTTGCCCCCTTGCCCTGTTCAGGCCCAAAATTGAAACTTTTACGGCACAGGAAGTTTGAAAGTTAGTACACTGATACCCCTAGATGAGTTGTTAAACCACTGCAAGGAAATACCGAATTCGACGCTCCACGCTCGAGATATAAGCCCGCGAAAATCGGCTCTCTTAACTATGGGACCAAAATTTCAAACTCGCATTTCTAACTTATCAGTTGGAGTTTGAAGTTGAAAATTGTGGATTTTACATAACTTTTTGAGTACTTTAAGGTTACGTAGTCCACTTTCACTTTTTGAGTGGAAAAAATTTTTTTTTCGGCCTCCATTGGCGCCCCATTGCTCGTCTGAAACCCCCCATAGTCGTGCTCTTTTTTATTTCAGATTGTTGTAGCGCTATCAAATTAGCCCACCTTTTGGTATAGAGTACGTCGAGCCAGCTTCCAGCGTTTTTGAGAAATATGGCTTCAAATTTGAAAACCTCAGACTTTTCCCTTTATTTTTTATGCAAAAAATTTCAACTCTGATTTCCAACCTACAGTTTGCGAGGTTGAAGTTAACAATTTTCATAGTTTTTTGCACAACTTTTTTAGTACTTTCTTTGTGAATACGCGGTCCAATTTCGCTTTTGAGTAAAAAATTTTTTTCGAATTCCATTTGGCGCCCCATGAGCTTGTCTGCAATCCCTATAGTCATGTCTTTTTATTTAAGATTGTTGTAGCGCTATCAATTAGCTACGCTTTGGTGATAAGGTACGTCGGCCAGCTGCTAGCGTTTTTGAGAAACATGTCTTCAAATTTGAAAAACCCCAGACTTTTCTCTTTATTTTTTATGCAAAAAATTTCCAACTCACATTTCTAACCTACCAGTTGGAGGTTGAAGTTAACAATTATAGTTTTGCACAACTTTTTGAAGTACTTTCAGAATACGCAGTCCAATTTCCTTTTGAGTAAAAAATTTTTTTCGACCTCCTTTGGCGCCCCAGAGCCCCTCTGCAACCCCCTTAGTCATATCTTTTTATTTCAGATTATTGTAGCGCTATCAATTAGCTACGCTTTGAACATAAAAAATTGCGTCAGGCAAAGCGCGCGTTTTTTGAAAATATTGAATAAAACTGCAAATTTTATCGCAAAAAATAATGCAAAGTCTGAGGGTTTTCAAAATTTAGGAAATATATTTCTCAACAACGCGGACAGCTGGCTCCGTGTTTTACACCCAAGCGTAGCTAATTGATAGCGCTAATTTAATCTGAAATAAAAAAAAAAAAACTAGAGAAAAAAAAAAAAAAAATGGGAAATCATAAGGAGGACCAAAAAAAATTTTTTTAGCCAAAAAGCGAAATTAGACTGCGTAATATCAAAATACTCAAAAAGTTGTAAAAACTACAATTTTTAGCTTCAAACTCCAACTGGTAGGTTAGAAATTCGAAATGGAAATTTTATGCACAAAAATGTGCAAAAGTCTGGGGTTTTTCAACTTAGTAAATATATCCTTAAAAGGCGCGGAAAAGAAAGTTTACCAAAAAGGTAGCTAATTGATAAAAATACAAGCAATCTGAAAATAAAAAGATATGACTATGGGGGGTTGCAGACAGGCAATGGGAACGCCAATGGAAACCGAAAAAAAAATTTTTTCCTCAAAAGTGAAATTGGACTACGCAACCTTAAAGTACTCAAAAAGTTATGTAAAATCCACAATTTTCAACTTCAAACTCCAACTGATAAGTTATAAAAGCGAAATTCAAAAAAACCCATAATTAAGAGAGCCGATTTTCGCGGGCTTATATCTCGAGCGTGGAGCGTCGAATTCGGTATTCCTTTGCAGTGGTTTAACAACTCATCAAGGGGTAATAAAATTCACCAACTTTCAACTTCCTGCGCCCAAGTTACAATTTTTGGGTCTGAAGAATGAAACTCGATCGGTTCAGAGACTGACTCTTAATGGACAAACAAACAAAGAAACAAACAAATGAATCAATAAACGATTGAATCAACAAACAAACAAACAAACAAACAAACAAATGAATGAATGAAGTGAATTAATGGACAAACAAACAAAGAAACAAACAAACAAATGAATCAATAAACGATTGAATCAACAAACAAACAAACAAACAAACAAACAAACAAATGAATCAATAAACGATTGAATCAACAAACAAACAAACAAACAAACAAACAAACAAACAAATGAATGAATGAAGTGAATTAATGGACAAATGGACAAACAAACAAAGAAACAAACAAATGAATCAATAAACGATTGAATGAACAAACAAACAAACAAACAAACAAACAAACAAACAAACAAACAATCAAACAAAGAAACAAACGAATGAAGTGAATTAATGATCAAACGAAAAGCTCCCGAATTCCGATCGGAACCAAAAATCAGGTTGCGGTCAATCCCGTTTTAGACGAACTCCGCCAGTGCGTAGGGCCGTCACATGGCGCCAGCAAGAATAAAAAACACCAAGAACGTTCGATTCGGCGGAGTGCAAAAAGAAGATGACGTAGACACTACGCCCCACTTCCTTGACAATCAGGGCAATTACATCGGCGTGTAATTTCACATGAACCACAGTATGCACCACCACCATTGCTTTCACAACGATTAGAAAGTGGCCAAGGGACTACTACACCCTAGCCGATATACTTCTTCTTCTTCTTCTTTCCCCCTCACGAACGGGAAAAAATTTTAGCATTTTAAAGGCAAAATAGGCGTTCTCTGGGACTGCGAGACCAGCTCCTGGCCCACTGCGCATTTTTCAAACCCAGGCGCGTCTTAAAAGTCAGCAATGGCAAGTAGATAAATGGAAACGTACCAAACCTTAGCTGTCTTGCACACACCGATAGCAAGCGGGCAAGCGGGAGGGTTGTTGTTAAGGAGGCTGCCGGACCTTCTGTCTCTTCCTGCTCTATAGCAGTTGGTAGCAACAACAACAGCAAATTTGGACTAAAAACAGCTAAAAAGTCGGTAGGGTACTATTAGGCGACGCCGATTAGGCGCTGGTACTATTAGGCGACGCCGATTAGGCGCTGGTACTATTAGGCGACGCCGATTAGGCGCTGGTACTATTAGGCGACGCCGATTAGGCGCTGGTACTATTAGACGACGCCGATTAGGCGCTGGTACTATTAGACGACGCCGATTAGGCGCTGGTACTATTAGACGACGCCGATTAGCGTGCTGGTATTAGGCGACGCCGATTAGGCGCTGGTACTATTAGACGACGCCGATTAGGCGCTGGTACTATTAGACGACGCCGATTAGGCGCGCTGGTACTATTAGACGACGCCGATTAGGCGCTGGTACTATTAGGCGACGCCGATTAGGCGCTGGTACTATTAGACGACGCCGATTAGGCGCTGGTACTTAATAGGCGACGCCGATTGGCGCTGGTACTATTAGGGCGACGCCGATTAGGCGCTGGTACTATTAGGCGACGCCGATTAGGCGCTGGTACTATTAGACGACGCCGATTAGGCGCTGGTACTATTAGACGACGCCGATTAGGCGCTGGTACTATTAGACGACGCCGATTAGGCGCTGGTACTATTAGGCGACGCCGATTAGGCGCTGGTACTATTAGACGACGCCGATTAGGCGCTGGTACTATTAGACGACGCCGATTAGGCGCTGGTACTATTAGACGACGCCGATTAGGCGCTGGTACTATTAGGCGACGCCGATTAGGCGCTGGTACTATTAGACGACGCCGATTAGGCGCTGGTACTATTAGGCGACGCCGATTAGGCGCTGGTACTATTAGACGACGCCGATTAGGCGCTGGTACTATTAGACGACGCCGATTAGGCGCTGGTACTATTAGACGACGCCGATTAGGCGCTGGTACTATTAGGCGACGCCGATTAGGCGCTGGTACTATTAGGCGACGCCGATTAGGCGCTGGTACTATTAGGCGACGCCGATTAGGCGCTGGTACTATTAGACGACGCCGATTAGGCGCTGGTACTATTAGGCGACAAAAAACATTAACAGATAATAGTACCAATTAGGCGGCCCTTCCGAATCAGTCAAGGGTCAAGGGCCATGTTCAGCTGTAAGCCTACTTACTGTAAATGTGCTATTTTTAACTATGCATGGCTAAGTGGCTCTAAAATCATGTCCCGTTTATCTTATAACTCGTTAACTTATAGCTAAACAAGCCATCTGCCCTGACTGTTTCTAACTCAGATTCTGGCATTTGCCCCTATTCCCCAGCTTGCGTTGAGCACGCGAGCGGCCGTCGGGTCGACCACCTATTTTCTGGTTGCTACGTTCATTAACTCACTTTGGATACAGGCGATCGCACCAATAACTTTGCGGAAGCAGCTCACAGAGTTTCGGCGGCGGCGCGTCCATCCATCTGGCGCTTTATAAATGTTCTGCGACACGCATACATGGGCCGGAAAAATAGGTTGGGGTAATCAAAATCCGAAAATTTTGGGGTGGGTGGGTCTGCCGGTTTGGGAGCCGCGGCGATTTTGGTATGTGGGGTCAGGAACAACAGTCGGCTTCAGGTGGGTGGGTGGGGTCGTTTGGGGGTAGAACCCAAGTTGGGGGTGTGGGCAAACCCTCCTCGGACCCCCCCGCGGCCCATGTATGGCGACATATGCAGAAATGTTTTCTACTCTACTAATGAGTGCTCAGTGAGTTTATCCATCCATGGTGTTGCACTTATTTTTTAAACGAGTCCTTGAAATTGGTTTGCTATTTTGTTATGCTTTGCTTTAATTGCTGTTGTGCTGTTTGCATTGTTGTGCTATGTTTTAGTGGTAACCTATGTTGCAGTACGGACTTATAGAAAAAAAATTATTCCTGTCGCCTAATAGTCCTGCTTCGCTAAAAAGTGCTGTTACAGATGCTTTTAGCAATTTTAGTGTCTGAAAATCTAAAAAATCGCAAAAATTAACTAAAAAATGGGAGTCTGGCCTTAGTCGGGTGGGGGGATCCCCTAAATTTGTGTATGAACCCAATGCGAACTGAGAGGCATACATGTACTAGTAGATTGAGGGGTTACCCCCTAGCTGAAAAGGCCAAACCCCCTAGACAGGTTACGGGACCCCCCCCCCCCCGACCCAAAAATACAAGTACTAGCAGTGATTCCCAGTACTAACAAACTGACTCAGAAATCACTAATCTTTAGCCTAAAATTCGCTTGAAAAGCCTTTAAGAACCGAATTTGGCGTTTCCACTGCTGCTATTTAAGAGAAATCGGTGTTTTTGGAAGCCTTTTTTTCCATTTTTGCTTGCTTTAGCTCTAAAACGCTATTTGGCAGCTTAAAATAGCGATTTTAGCGTGCTTACTGAAAAAACGTGCTGAAACGCATTTCCAGGCGTTTTGGAGCTTTTTGAGATTTGGGACCCCCTCTGGGCGAAACCGCCCTCGAGCCCCCACCTGAGGAAACCTCCCCCTAATCCCCTCCTCCAGGTCGGCCCAGAGCTGTTAGGTGTATGTTGAGAGGTGACCTTGAAAAAATCCAACGTTCAATCCAATATTAGCTTTAGAGTTAAAACCGGTTTGATTCGATAATCCCTACCAAAATTGTCCTGCGTCGGATAACATGACCGCATTACCTCCATAGACTGATTAGTAGAGCATTTGTGATCAGATTCGCCAGCAGTCTTGACGTCAAACTCACTGGCCCCATCAAGATTTGGAAGAGTTAAAGTAGTTTGTAAGTGAGAACTGTGTCTGTGTGTGCTGACCTAAAAACAATAAGCCGCAAGGCGCAAGTGTTTTTGTAAAAGTCCCATACGCAGACCTTCTCGGAATAGTTCGAGTCTTGCTCTACTTTATTTGGTGTCCGCAGTTTCAAAGATACTTGTTCCTCTGAATCTGCACTTTTCACATGAACCTCCTGCAAAAGTACACACATTTACAAGCATCATAGGGGTTTTAGGGGGCCCGGTTACCTACCCTATGAGTAAATTCGAGACAGACTCAGTCAAACCATTCCCCCACCCAGCAAACTACCGATTTTAACTTATCTACAGGGTGTGTCAAAAAAACAACCCAGCAGAGTTTTTGCTGTAGCAACCGCAAATCTCAACCGATTTGAATGAATCCTACTTTAAATGAAAGATGAATAAATTCTTGAAAGACTGGTGAAGGCCCTATTAAGATACGATGCTTAGTTCCTGAGATATTTTCCTTCAAACTCAAAACAGAGATTTTGGCGGTAAACAAGAGCGATTCCGTTGCACTTCACAACAAAACGGATTCCTACTGCTGAGGGGTAACAAGACTTTTACAAATAAAGTAACCAAGCATGTGTGGCACCAGAAAAACCCCGTTACGTTAGCCCTGAGCAGTAGGAATCGGTTTTATTATCAAGTGCAACAGAATAATAAAAATCGCTCTTGTTCATTGCCAAAATCTGTCTTGACTTTGAGTGCAAATATCTCAGGAACTAAGCATCGTATCTTAATAAAAGCTTCACCAATCTTTCAAGAATTAATTTATCTTTTATATAAAATAGGACTCACTGAAATCGGTTGAGATTTGCGGCTGCTACAGTAAAAAATCTGCTGGGTTGTTTTAATCTCTGTTGTTCACTGCCAAAATCTCTGTTTTGATTTTGAAAGCAATTATCTCAGGAACTAAGCAACGCATCTTAATAAAAGCTACACCAATCGTTCAAGAATTTATTTATCTTTCATTTAAAGCAGGGTTCATTCAAATCGGTTGAGATTTGCGGTTGCTACAGCAAAAAATCTGCTGGGTTGTTTTTTTTACGCACCCTGTAGTATACATGTAACAGATCATTGGCTGATGACGGAGGGGCTTGGGGTCAGTCGCTGGGTGGGGGGTCCAGACATTGGCAAAGGGTTGACCCCTTCAGGCCACCTCCACCCCACACACTCTATTTTTGAAAATTTCTGACACAAAAATTGGCAAAATCACCTACAAAACAGCAGTTTTTAGCTGTATTTCAGCCAAAATTACCGTTTTCTGAAGGTTTTGCAGAAAAATTGCGATTTTTGAGTGCTTTTTAGTGCCCAACACCCCTCAGGATTTGAAAATTTAACAACCCCTCAGCCCAGATATGGGCTAGCATTTTGGATGAGGGGGGGGGTGGAATTTTCAATTCCTGAGGGGGTATGAGCGCGTGAGGGGCCTGAGAGGATGGTAGGCCAAAAAGTCCGATTTTTGGCTAAAATCAAGGTTTTTGGCTTATTTTTCATTAAAATAAGCTATACTGAGCTCATTCGGGAGTCAGGCACTTAAGGCCGTTTATGACCGACACCATAAAGGTGCCCATACATGTGCATGGGGGGTGCCCAGGGGGGGACAGGGGGGGACGAAAATAAAAATCTACCAAACGTTGCTAGAGGCTGCTAGAAAGCCTCCAGATGCGTTTTTAAGCCACAGAAATCAATTTTGGCAACTACGCAACTACGCACCCTTCCTCCAGGCAACTACGCACCAAACCCGAAATTTTTTCAAATTTTCCTGGAAAATTTCGATTTTTTGGCAATGTTTCTATCAGAAAAGTGGTTTTTTGGCAATTTTTCGTCCAAAATTTGATTTTTACCGCAAATTTTTAAATTTTAGCCGAAAATTTCGCATTTTTAGCCAAAATTTTGGACAAAATTCAAATATCCCGCCAAATTTTTGGGCAAAAATTCAAATTTCCCGCCAAAATTTGAATTTCCCACCTAAAATTTGCACCTATATCCAGGCAACTACGCACTGAGACCTGGCCATCCCTCCCGGAGCCGCGGACCATGCACATGTATGAAGGTGCCGACTGCTGGTACCATATACGTTCGGCGACTGTGGTGGTACCATATGGTTCCGGCACCCATGGCCATGGGTAGGCGTACCATATATCGTCGCCACTATGGTAAAACGAGCCAAGTAACAAAATGGAAAAAATGGAGTTAAGTGCGAAAAACTATAGCTAAAGCACCTAAAAACGTTTTGGCGAAGCAACGAAGTCGAAATTCGCTCTATGTCAGGAGATACAGCCATGTAACCAAAGGCATGTGCACGGACATCACCAGGTGATCCTGGTAAAGTGAGCCAAGTGCTTTGTGCTTTTCCTGTTAGCTGACTTAATTTAACACAAGTGACACATGCAGAATATTTTGAACGCCAGTTATGTACTTGTATTTTAGGTAAAAAATATTTAAACTGATATTGAAGCTAATTCACGAAAATGTAACAAATATTTAAAACGCGATTTTCTCGATTTCGACTTTCTGTTACTTGGCTCGTTTTACCATAGTGGCGACGATATGGTACCGTATCCATATATGGTACCGGCACCTTATATGGTGTCGGTACCATAAACGGCGTTAAGTGCCTGACTGTACAACTGTAATTGACTATTTTATCTGGAGTTCATTAGCATTAATTGCATAATCTATACAACAACTACTGGGAATACTGAGTGACTGTGACATCGGTAGGCAAAAGTGAAGTGCATAATAGATACCTCCAATTCGAAACTAATTTTACACTATGTAATATGCCAGTTACGCAAAAATTTTTCAGCAATTTCGAAAATTTCACCACTTTCCGGTGAATATTTTCCTTTCTTCCCCACCACTTAGGAAATTTCCGGAAAATTTCCAAGGACCATATCTCTAGGAATGGGCCTCCTCTACACGTTCCAAAAGGCCAGTTGAGATCGATTGGGTCAGGTGAAGGTGAGAAAAGAAAACGAACTTGCTCAAAAAAACGACCACCAGGGTGCAAGCCTGCATCGATCATGGCCAGAGCGATCACGTCCTTTGACAGTGACTCAGGCACCGGATAAGTGTGGGAAAGCGGTGGCGACTCCATCAAAAACATCTTTCTCTCTTCACACTCCTCCATCATAGCTCTGATTTACAGCACAGCACAGGATATTTGATGCCACTTTTCTTACTCTACATTGCTTGCCCTCCAGCCAGCCACGTCTACAATAATTAGATATTACTGACCATACATGTAACAGGGGGTCTGGGGGGTCTGCCCCCCCCCAACCGACTTAGGCCAGACCCCCGCCCCGAGACGATTTTCTCTACCCCCCCCCCCTCCGATTTTTCTGGCGAGTAATTTTACGCGCAAATTTTTGCGATTTTTTACAATTTCAGACACAAAAATTGCCAAAATCGCCTGCAAAACAGTACTTTTTAGCTGCATTTCAGACCAAATTAGCGATTTTTGACGATTTTTAGCCAAAAACTAGCGTTTTTTTTATTTTGACGGATTTTTAGTGCCTGACCCCCCCTAATTTTGGCTCAGACCCCCCAGCCGGCGCCAGACCCCCCAACCCCCTCCCCCCTTCGGCGGATGACCTGTTACATGCATGCTACTGACTAGTGATCATACATGAAAGAGCTCCAGGGCGACCTGCTGGGGGAGGGGGTAGGGGGTTTTTCCTCAGGTGGGGGGTCGAGGGGTTCGCCCAGAGCGGGTAATAAATTTCAAAAAGCTCCAAAACGCCTGGAAATGCGTTTTTAGAACGTTTTTTGCAGTAAGGACGCTAAAATCACTATTTTAAGCTTTCAAATAGCGTATTAGCGCTAAAAACAAGGAAAAAAGGACAAAAAGGGCTTCCAAAAACACTGATTTCTCTTAAATATCAGCAGTGCAAAGGCCGAATTCGGTTTCCAAAAGCTTTTCAAGTGAATTTTAGGCTAAAATTAGTGATTTCTGAGCCAGTTTGTTAGCACTGGAGCCACCACTAGTATTTGTATTTTTCGGTCGGGGGTCCCTTAACCTGTCTCAGGGGTGGGCAGACATGGGCTAGCATTTCGGCTGAGGGGGGTAGAATTTTCAATTCCTGAGGGGGGTGAGGGGGGTAGGAGCGCCTGAGGGGAGCTAAGGGGGTGGTAAGCTAAAAAGTACAATTTTTGTCTAAAATCAAGGTTTTTAGCTTATTTTTCATTAAAATAAGCTAAAATAGGCTATTCTGAGCTCATTTACACCTAATCCAGCCACATTTTTATCATAATTTTCCATACAGAAAAATTCTTCCAAAAAATTCCTGAGGGGGGGTAGCGGTCGGCTGAGGGGGGTAGGTCAGAGCCTGAGGGACAAGCGGGGCTGCCCCCCAGGCTCTGACCTATCCCCTCAGCCGGCCGCTACCACCCTCAGGAATTTTTTGGAAGAATTTTGTATAGAAAATTATGATCAAAATATGCCAGGATTAGGTGTAAATGAGCTCAAAATAGCTATTTTAATGAAAAATAAGCCAAAAAACCTTGATTTTAGCCAAAAATCGGAGTTTTAGGCCTACCACCCCCTCAACCCAAATCTGACGCTCCTACCCCCCTCAGCCCCCGCTCAGGAAATGCAAATTCCACCCCCCTTCAGCCGAAATGCTAGGACATGTCTGCTAGGGGGTAATCCCCAACCCCCTAGTACATGTATGCTAGTGATGTAAACCAGTCAGAGAAATACCGAGTTAACCGAGTTTTTGCTAAAATTAGGTACGATTTACTGCAAACAGATAATTATATATTACTATATAATAGGGATGCAAATGGTATACGGTATCATTTGGTATTATTCGGTAATATTTGGTATTTTTTAGGTATTTGGTATTATTTGGTATTTGGTTTTTTTTTATACCAAATAGTTTAAATAACTAAACAGTTAGCTTTTAAGCGATAAATTCTGCATATTTTGCCACTGTATACCATGTCAGAGCTCTTCTGTTCAGAGTTTTCTCTTTATTTCTAATTTACTAAAAGTTTAACAATGCAGATACGCAGAAAACACCACGTCTCTTTACCGTTTCTGAGCAACAAAACAACAAAGAATTCTGACCAGTTTAGCTTATAACAAACAACCATTCATGGAAAATTCTCAAAAAGTGGGAGGGCCCCCATGAAACGACGCAAGGCGATTTTGGGAGAAGGGGGGTCCGAAAAATCGGGATTTTGGAACGACGTCGTTTATGGACGGCCCCCTTTATCGAGACCGAGCCTAGACCGCAAACGTCACAACGTGCTTGCCCATTTCCCGAGTCAGTGAAAAACGATCAAATTATGCTCGTTTTCTTTCTAGGCATGACTAGATTTCTTTTAGATGCAACAAAAACTCTTCCACTGAGGCAAAACTTATATATTTTTGCTGAAAAAAACAAAAAGTATGATTTTGCTCTCATTACAAACAGCTACCGACCTGTTTATCAACTATTTGGAATTATTTGGTATTATTTGGTATAGAAAATACCATCTGGTATTTGGTATTTTTATACCATTTGCATCCCTACAATATAATTTGGAAACGGAATTTACTCTTCGTCAAATACAGCATGGGGCATACATGTAACAGGTTATCCGCCGAAGGGGGGCGGGGGGTTGCGGGGTCTGAGCCCAAATTTGGGACGGGGGGTTGGGCAGTAAAAAATGCTCAAAAATCGAAATTTTTTGGCTAAAAATCGCTGACTTGGGCTGAAAACAGCTAAAAAGTGCTCTTTTGTTTTGCAGGCGATTTCGGCAATTTTTGAGTCTGAAATAACAAGAAAATCGCCAAAATTCGCTCAAAAATTTACTTGCCAGAAGTTCCAGTTCACTGATAATTAATCTCAAAAATTATTGAAATGTCAAATTTTGCACTGCTCACTCCCACCCACACCCCACACAGTAATGTAATAATCTGACAAAAAGATTTCCAGAACGAAGTGGTATTATTATAGAAACGCCAAAATCATAAGATGTTAGGGCTCCCAGGCTTGCGATATAACTGTATGTGGTGGCTGGATGGCCACCCTTGGTCAAGGGCAACAACGAATAGGGGCGACGGGCGCCCCGGGGCGACGGGGCGCTCGGGAGCCAGACGCACCCCTAAATTCCAGTACTACGGGCGCCGTTTCTACTAATGCATTTATGAGCGGTTCTAAGCGGAAATATGCAAGAACTTTTTGTTTTTGCGTTTGCTTTTATGTGCATAAAGATTGGCTTTACCCAGGTTGCCAATATCCGGTCTGTCAGGAGACAGATCGACTGAACCGAAAGTCAACAGTGGAATTGAAAGACAGCGTAACCAAAAGAGCGATTTAGAAAGCGAGGCCTTTTAATAGCCAAGGCGCAGCACGCATCTGTGTTTATCTGTGCTCACTTGACTCCCTGACAAGCGAATCAAGTTTTAGACTTACGTTACAAGAGCTGGGGACCAAACCCTCCTTGTAAATTGTTTATAGAGCGATGAGCGCTACATACACTACTCGACACGATAGGGGTGGTTGTCGGTCGACGATTGGCTGAGCCCTTCATTTGATAAACTTTGCATGCAGGGCAGGCCCAATGAAGACGATAAAATACGAAATTTCAATTAGCAGGCAGCCTCGATATCTGTGTACAACAGAGTCTAAAAGTAAAGTCTAAAACAAAACGGCTGCACTTGCTATAACATGCTCGTTTGAAAGGTAGCTCAATTCAGTCGCATCTAAAGTACAGAGCCATAAAAATTTATATCACCTAATGCAGTTTTTGCCGCTGATTACGAAAATGACATCGTTTTTTCAATCTGACTGCTCCTGAGCTACTTATGTAACTTTCATGCCCTGGTACTCAGACAATAAGTTATCTGTCAAATCTGGACACAATATGGTATCTATCTGGTGCAGTTTTCTCCGCTGATTCAGAATATTATCATATTTTTGCGCTACGGCCACTCTGTCGCAAGTTATGGACCTCCAAAGTTTCATTAAGAAACATGCCGTGAGAAGCCATAATCCAAAAATAAATGTTCAGCATTCATGCATTTCTGAAATGAACCTTTTGTCAGTCAATAGTGTACCCGACCTATTTTGACCCGCTGAGTTCAAAAATCGCGTTTGTTTTTCTCTACTGCTGTTCAATTTTGAGATATTACTGATCAAACAAAATTTGCATTAATATTCATATATCTCCAAAACGAGTAACTATAGATTAAAACAAACGCCAGTCATATACCAAAAAGATGTCATTTTCGTAATCAGCCGCAAAAACTGCATTAGGTGATATAAATTTTTATGGCTCTGTACTCTAGATGCGACTGAATTGAGCCACCTTTCAAACGAGCATGTTATAGCAAGTGCAGCCGTTTTGTTCTCAAATCATAAAAATGCCGATATCTTCAAAAGTAGGAAACGTAGAGCAAAAATAAAGTTATTTTCGGAATCAGTAGCAAAAACTACGTAAGAAAAACTGCATTGCACCGCGGTTAATGGTCATGCTAGTGAGTAGTGCCAGTCAAGAAAAAGGGTTGGTCTCAACTTTGGACGCCAATTTCTCCCGATCCAGAGCGAATCTAGCTAAACTGAATGCATTTTCGGACTCAGCACACAAAACTGCATATAACAGTATGCTAACAACTAAGCTTTGCAGATAAAAATTTTTTTCGAACACCTTTGAGAGGCCAAAACACCCCCCTCCCCCCCTAACCGCACACTTTGGGGCGCTCATTTTGTTTGGCCAACTCATGCCTAACTTTTGTTAAAACATTAGCTTGGCAGGGCCTTTGCACAAAAAGTTATAAAGATTTTTCGAAAAAAAAAACGGAGTGGCATTTTGTGGAAATTTCGCAGTTTTCGGCGAATATTTCGGTAACCAGCTATGATCTGGAAACCGGAGTACCAGAAAATGAAAGGCCATTGGACCAGCTACAAAACCATATGCGAGTCGAGATCCTAGCTTAAGAAACGAATGAAGGGTGATCGTTTGAATGGAGGGTGTCAGAGCTATTAAAATGAGCCCGAAAATTGCTGCCGACCCAACTTTGAGGGGGTGTAGCTCCGGTTCTAGGGGGTTGCTGGTGGTCGGGCATGCACCGTTGGTCTTCGACTGTGCTCTATTTTAATAGATATAAATATCAGCCAGATCCGTGAGATGGCCCTGCTTGCCCCCTCTCTTCGGCACCAAAGCTGACTTTCTCGCAAAATGCATCTTAAGTGCGAGTGTATAGAATGTATGCTTTTAATAGGGTACAGTAGCTTACAATACAAACGCCAGCAGGCAGGTAGATGAGCAATAGAGCAACGAACTACATTAGACGCACTAGACACACACGTACGTAGTACCACTAGCAAAAAGTACATAAATTATACATTAATCGAGAAGCAAGCACGTTTAGACCAAAACATCAACAACGCGTGACAACAATGACAAAAGGGTAGTAAAGGTGAATTTATCGCACAACAAACCAACCTTTCAAAGTGACAGTCACCATACAGAGCACTGAGCTGCCACAGCTTACTAAACACGTACTGACCGCCATAAAATTCACAGCAAGAACTTTTCGTAAACAAACTGTATTCGCAACTAATTAACCATGAACAAATTTATAAAAATTAGAAAGCTAATATGTCCACAGGCAATTGGTCCCAACCAGAGATGACGTTGAAGTTCTGTGTCAGCTTGAGCTCAACTCGATTGTGGTAAGGTTGGGTGTAAATTGGGGGTTGAGGCGGCCCAAACAAGTCAACTCCAATCTCTCTTGGTCAGATGGGCTTTGGGTTCATCAGACAGTGGCTGCGGCAGTCGATTGCAGACTGCAAACGGTGGTTGAGTAGCTGCACAAACGATCTGGGGAAGCCGTTGCTGGCACATTACGTAACATGGTTTTCGGGCATGCTTTTGCAGCCTCCTAAAATAATCAATGTCAAAACGAAATCACACATCATGCAAATAATACATGTATGTAACAGGTTCAGGTAGAGGAGTGGTTATGTTTCTAATTGGGGGTAGCCCCACCCAACCCCTAAACAAGTATGATGGAAATCATGGAAAGGGATCGAAAATGGCTAAAGGCACCGTTAACAAACATGATTCTTAGATTAGCGGAGAAGGGTCTAAACTCAAGTTCAGGGGACGTAGACCAGCCAGACCCCAGCGGGTGGGGCCAGGCAGACCCCTGCTACATGTATGATCGATACATAATTTTTTTTATATTTATAACGTTAGGGGGGTGAGTGATGAAAGATGTGTGTATATAACCCACTCGTCTAATCTGTATGATCTAACCAGTAAACGATCTTCAGTAGGTAGGGTAGGTAGCTAGGCAGGGAAGGAAATTTAACTAACGCACCTGTTGTAGCGTTCAAACCAGTTTTTGTCACGCAATAGGTAGGTAGGTACCAAGGCAACGTGGATTTTCGGAACTTGTAAACTTTGATGCCATGACACCAAATGAAAAGTGAAAACAAACACAGACACAGTCCTTTCTCTTATTTTTTGTTAGTCTCTTTCAAAAAAAGAAGAAAAAAGGTAATATCGAATCGGCGCTGGGGGAATCGGCGCTCGGCGCTCGGCGAGAAAAGACGGTAGCGCTAGTGCGGGAAAAGGTTGCGCTTTGGGCTAAAATATGGAATTATACACCCGTAACCAGCTGCACGAGTTTAACTGTTCCCCCTTTTACATAATACAGACAGCCTTAAGGCGGATTTATACTTCTGCCATCATGATGGCATGGCACTGGCCAATAGGCGTTGTGGATGGGCGTGCTAAAAGCAGTGGCGTATCCAGGATTTTTGGAGAGGTGCAAAATTTTAAGAGTGTCTGGTTGGGCCGCTGCCCAACCAGGGTAAGAAAATTTAGCAAAATTAGCCTTCAAAAACGCGTTTAAACATTAGTTTCTTGTATTTTTGGCAGACTTTTTCTTCCTACCTCCGCCGCAAAGGCGGGTGTACCCACCCTACACCCCCTGGATGCGCCACTGGCTAAAAGTGCCAGTGCGGTCATGATGGCAGAAGAATGAATCGGCCTTTATACGGCTAGTACTTAGCTTCGGCTGTTTAGAAATAAGACAAAGGTTGGCGAGGGTTGACGCAATATTAGCTCACCAGTACTAGACAGTGTGAGGGCACAGAAACTATTGCGCCGGCTAATCACATTCTCTTGTGTGAGAAGTGAAACGTTGCTTGCTTACTTGCGGCTCAGCAGTAACATGGCACACGAAGGGTCGCGAGAAAAGTTATTCAACTGTTGGCGTATCATTAACCAATACAAGCACTCTAACTTCGATTGATCCACTCGGCACGAGGCAACCTAACCTTGCCATACAAAATGGTTGACAAAATGCAACTTTATGAATTTAGAATACGTAGATGGCTATGTACTGAAAGAGAAGAGGAGGTCTTTACTAGTGAATCTTGCACACAACACAACACAACACACACTCAAACGCACACACTCACACAACCACTCGATAACTTGATGCTACAAACACTCACACAAAACTATCAAACTCTTCATCACTCCCCTTTCAACGAGTGTCGACTGGCCGCCGCTGTGCCTGACAATCGGGGAAATGAACGAACTGTGATTGCCTCTGTTGACTCGGCATCTCCGGTAAGCTGCTCTGCACTGACACCACATTGATCCGATCTCTTGCGGGCGATGTTTCGGCCTTGCCGTGCCTTCGCTTGCACCTGTTGCCTTGTCATGGGAGAAACTGGATTCCATCTGTTACTAAGCGAACTCAATCGAACTGCCATTTGCCTTCTTCTCTTTCTCCTTACTCTCAACCTTCTCTTCATCCTTCTCTTCTTCCTTCTTTTCATTCTCTTTCTTCCTCCTCTCACTTTCCTCCCTCTCCTCCTCCTTCTCAGCACTTTCCTTCTCATCATCATCATCATCTTTCTCCTTCTTTCCCAAAACATATTTCTTCTTCCTCTCTCATCTTCTTTCTCTTCCTCTTCCTCTTTCTCTTTCTCTTCATCTTCCTTCCTTCTACTCCCTACTTCTATCTTCTCTTCCAATTTCTCTTCTTTCTTCTTCCTCCTTCGCCTCTTCTTCTTCCTTCTTTTTACATCTAAGAGAACAGGACCGTCCGCTGCTGAGCAAACTTCTAATCCATCAACAATTGAACCACCTTGGACGTCCTGAAGAAAAGCCGAATCTTGAGTGTCGGCAGAGGCCACATCGTCGGGTTCATCCGCGTGTGCCCCAAGAAGCGCGCTATGAGATGGTTCCTTTTGTAGACCATCAACTTCATGAGGAAAAGGGCTCTGAGCCATTGAAGAAAAGCCTGATGCTCCATCAACTAAGTGCACGTCATCCTCGACTTCTTTCGCCGCCTCTTTCCACTCCTCTGCCTTCCCCACGTCTGGCTTCACTACCACTTGAGCATCGACCATTAACCCAGTGAAGGGAGTGTTTAATGAGCCGACTGCGACATCCAAAGTGCCAGAACACGGAGCAAACAAAGCCGCTTCCTCTTTCATACGATCTGCGAGGGGTCGAGACAGGTACTGAGCGATCAGACGATCAGTGAACTGACGACGTTCGAGCTGCAGTCGTTGCTGTTCGATCTCCCAACGCTGCTGTTGTTCGATCCACCATTGCTGTTGCTGTTGACAATCACGCCGGTTTTGTTCAATCTGCACTTGGTAACGTTGCTGTTGCTGCTTGAAAGCACGCTGGGCTTGCTCTTGCAGAAGTTGGAGGCGATCGCGAAATGTAGATGACGACATGTGAGCATCGGATGGGCACGGCTGTGCCTGATGATCACGGAGGTTGAAACGGGAGTAACTTGAGGCGAGACTCGTAGTAGAACTTGGACCTTGTAGTAGAACTTGACTGAAGGTGGCTCCCGGGTCTGTTCGGCACCAATGAAAGAGAAGTGGAGGTCTTTACTAGTGAATCTTGCACACAACACAACACAACACACACTCAAACGCACACACTCACACAACCACTCGATAACTTGATGCTACAAACACTCACACAAAACTATCAAACTCTTCAGTACGTACGTACAACAAAACAAGCAACGCTGGAAAATTCAGAAGCATCCGATCGACATACTGTAAATACTGTACTTACATGCATAGAGTAAGTGTCTACACTGTATCAGACACACTTTGTCCACTGTTAAAAACATTAATTTCTGTTTGGGATCGGTTGCTGATTTCCCCCCTAGCTACACCTGGTCCCAAAACCGTCTTACCTTGCTGCCGTCGCAGTAGCTTTGTTAGGCGTGCTACTAGTAACCATCGTAGCATAAGTATGCTCGACACCGATTTCGTTGTCAATGTATGGCACTGTTTCGTTCATCTTTATTTGATTTACGGACAGAAAAATGATTAGTAGGTGATAAAAAGCCGTTCCTCTAGAACGGAAAAGGGTGGAGCTAAGGCAGCTGTGAAGTTTTTATCGGTCTATCCCCCTCACTGAACTGATGTGGACATTAGAAACTTACGGTTTCGGAAGAGGTCGAGTCATTTGAATTCGGTCGAGTCCTTGAAGGGTTCTTTGTAGTGTATATTGCAAATCAGAAATAATAGTGAGGCAATCCTTTGCACAACGAGAAATTTCGAAAATAATGGGTTTAGAATTTAAGAGCCACATTTTATAAAACCGGGGCAGGTCGCGGAACATGAAAAATTCTGACCTATAGTTTTTATTTGATAAATCGCAGCCCAATCCGTCAACGCATCCGGGAGAAATAAAAGAAACACCGAATTTGGCTGGAAAAACACGTTTTTGGCCCTAATTTGCATATTAGTGACAGTCGAGTGAAAATCGTGTGTGTTATTTTCTATCATGGACCAATCGATTTATCAAATAAAAACTATAGGTCACAGAATTTTTCATGTTCCGCGGCTAGTAGGGGACCCGCCCCGGTTTTATAAAATGTGGCTCTTAAATTTCGCGCTGGCTATGGTATCTTAGATGTTCACGCAACAGAAGAATTTAGATTTCGCGCTTCTTAGTATTTTATATGTTCAGGCAACAAATCAAAAATTAGCGCCGAGCGCCGATTCCTCCAGCGCCGATTCGATATTACCAGAAAAAATGCAACGAAGATGTTTAAGTAAGTGGCACGGTCGGTGAAAAATTTTGTAAAACATGCGGTGCGTTAATTAGTTTTAAGGCTCCCGGGCGCCCCGTCGCCCCGGGGCGCCCGTCGCCCCTATTCGTTGTTGCCTTGGTCAAGCATTCCCTAACTTGGTATAGGAAGAACAGATTTGAGATTTTGACCTTTGACGGTAATATGGATTCGGAACCCCGGACCCCCACCGAATTCGGACCCCCAGCCTGGTACGGAAAAATGGTTCTTAAGATTCGGAACCCCACCTAGGCCGTAGTTTAAATTTAACGAAATTTTATTTGGAAAATTATGGGGCACATTTGGACACCTCGGTACGCGGACCATTCCCCCCATCCACCGAGCACCCTAACTTTAGGCCTCAGTTTCAAGCTGCAATTCAAGTTTCTTACCAATTTTCACTTTATTTCTTCTATTTTAGTGTATGATCTCTGCTGTTCTTCCGGTACCAATTTTCACTTTATTTCTTCTATTTTAGTGTATGATCTCTGCTGTTCTTCCGGTACCAATTTTCACTTTATTTCTTCTATTTTAGTGTATGATCTCTGCTGTTCTTCCGGTACCAATTTTCACTTTATTTCTTCTATTTTAGTGTATGATCTCTGCTGTTCTTCCAGTACCAATTTTCACTTTATTTCTTCTATTTTAGTGTATGATCTCTGCTGTTCTTCCGGTACCGATTTTCACTTTACTTCTTCTATTTTAGTGTATGATCTGTGCTAGTGCGTCTGGTCGCAAATTCTCTCTGGTAGATTGGAGTACTGACGCAACTCTGTTCGGGCACTTTATACTTGATTCGATATTCTAAAAAAATTAATTGAAATTATACTTATAATTTACTTAAGGCAAAAATTCACTTTAATATAATTCAAACTATAATTTACTTGTATTAGTAAATTTCTAAAAAGTATAATTAAATAAAATTATAATTATAACCAACAGTAGCGCGTACGAATATACTACTGTACTGTGGAACCAATGTGATGCTCCTTTCGAGCTAAAGAGATACAATGTAGTCTCGGTTACTGTGTTCAACAACGCATTTCAATTCCCCCAATACTATCAGGGTTCGGATTCGGTCAGGGGATTTAAAATTTGTCATGGGATTTTGGGACTTATCAGCGGAAATTGCGGCGCGTCACTACATAAAAACATGCATTCAGTAGGTTGTAGAAGCAGCAATGAAAGCGCATGTAATTCAGACCATATCAGTGCGTTTTAGAAGGGTAATTTTTCAAACATTTTCTCGCCCTGGTTGGACGGCCCAACCAACCTCTTCAAACTACTAAAGCTGTTAATTCTGTGGTCAGAATGCCTTTCTTACGCGTTTTTGAAGGTTGATTTTTTAGAAAATTTTAGCCCTGGTTGGGCGGCCAAACCAAACCTCTTCAAACTACTAAAACTGTTAGTTGTATGCTCAGACTGCCTTTCAAACGCGATTTTCAAAATTTCCTCGCATCTGGTTGGGCAGGCAAAATCGGGGGCATGTCAGGGGATTTTGGATCAACAGATTGCCACGACCCTGACTATGATGAGTTTTAGATTCATATATACAGTAGTAGCTCCTTCGCTAGTAAAGATTTCTAGCACAATTTTTATTCAGATTTGATGTACTTTCAGTGGAGCTCAGCGACAGTGTGAAGAAGTCAGTTTTTTGCTCTCCTACCTGCCGTATGGCATTTTTCATTATATTTTAATTATTTTTATCCGAGAAATACTTTGTTGGACTCAATTTTTTGTGCAAGTTTATTTGTTCACTGTAATGCTCAATGTTGACCTTCCGCTTTAACTGTTACGCAGCTTTTTTTACTCACCACCAAGTCAAGCATTCTTGACAATCGTTTAGCCGATGCTTAATTTATTTTTATGACGTGCAGTTTGCTGGGAAATATGTTACGCAAAGTCATTACATAATGATTATATGAACAAATTTACCGCATTGCAGTAATTTATAAAATCAGAGCTTAAAGAAACCGATTGCCGGCTCAATCCCACCTGGCAAGGCAAACTGCCATATTAAATTTTACCCTAAAGGATGATCCTAACTCTGAACCTGCACCCAGCTAAGCCTGAACCTAAGCATCAGCTTGAAACTGAGGCCTAAAGTTAGGGTGGTCGGCGGATGGGGGGAATGGTCCGCGTACCGAGGTGTCCAAATTAGTGTTTCCGATCAAATTAAAATTTAATAACAAAATTAAATTGTTTTGGCCAAAATCACTAAGTAAATAGCAATTTAATGACAAATTAAATTTCTCGCGATGACTGTCAAACAAATTAAAATTATATTAAATTTAGTAAAATTGGCCTAGAAATTTGATATAAATTTGATATGAATTTGATATAAATTTGCTTGTTTTGGCAGCTTCACTAATCAAAGTCTGGCTACAAAACAACAAGTTCAACCAAAAGATGACCTTGTTCATGCTTATAGCAAAGATGTCAATTCATTAAATGCTAATTTGTAGACCATTTGTCGCCACCTGAGGAAAGGTCAACTCACTTTGAACTGACGCGACCCAGCTTTTGAGCGGTTTCCTCTGGAATTGAGTATTGATTTTAGCAAATTTATATTTAATTCATATCAAATAACAAATTTGTATCAAATTAAATTTCAGAATTTGGGTACCAAGCAAATTAATAGCAAGTTATTTTCTTCTGAAGGCTGAGCAAGCAATTTAATAGTTATTTAATTTCAAAATAAATTTACTCGGAAACACTAGTCCAAATGTGCCCCGAAATTTGCAAACAAATTTTCGGGAAATTTAAACTACGGTCCCGGGGTAGGGTTCCGAATCCACAAACCGTTGTTTCCGTACCAGGCTGGGGGTCCGACTTCGGTGGGGGTCCGGGGGTCCGAATCCATATTACCCCTTTGACCGGGCCACTACAAATCGCCTCCCCCAAGAAGTTGGAAAATGAAAAATATAAAAAATGGAAAATGCTTCCCAACAATTTGGAAATTAGGAAAACATGCAAAATAACAACCAACATCAACGGATGTAAAATATTTGCCCCACCCCCCCCCCCCCCCCCTTTTCTTTCCTTCCCTCCCTCCCCCCCCCCCTCCCCCTCCCCCCCTCCCTCCTCCCCTTCCCCCCCCCCCCTCCCCCCCCCCCCCCTCCTTTTCTTCTTTTTTTCCCTTTCCTTTTCTTTTTTTATTTTCTTTCACCACTATCACCTCTTTTTTTTTTTTTTTTTTCTTCCTCCCCTCCCCCCCCCCCCCCTCCCCAAAAACCCACCACCCCCCCCTCTCTTTTTCCCAATTTTTTCCCCCCCCCCACCCGCTTTCCTTCCTTCCCCCCCCCCCCCCCCCCCAAATTTATTTTTTTTTTTTTTTTTTTTGACGAAAGTTTTTATTGATTTAAAATTTAAAATAAAATTAGTAGAGTGGTTAGTAGGTAAATAATGACTAGCAGCTGGATCTGATGTCACTGTTTGTTTGTAGAGGCAGTTTTCTTAGCATTGATTGATTTAGAGCAAGTACTACATGATACGTCTCTTGTTACGGGCTCAGTATGTCAAAGAAACGTAGGTATTTACCCCAAGTTTGCTTAAAAGCGTCTTCTTTTTTCAGCATTTTGCTTGCAAAAAATGCAGTTTTTAAACTAGCTTTAACAAAGTGTTGACACGTCATGACTGACATCTCTTTGACTTCATTTCTTGATAGGTTGTAGATAAACTGCTTTGCATAAATGCCTAGCAAGTTCAACACCTTAGAATCAACGTGTAAGTCATACTCTTGACCAAAAAGCGCAGTAATCAGATCGAAGGAGGTCTGCTGATGGTCTACGTCATAAATGAGTGCTTCCAGCATTCTCCATACTCGTTTTGCAAGTGGACAGTAATATAACATATGTTCAACGGTTTCCGTGCTACCTAAATGGCACTGTTTGCACTGCTTATCTTCCACTATTCTCCTGTAATACAAATACTGCTTGGTGGGAACAATCCTGTGCACAACACGATACTGAAAGTTACGCAGTCTAACGTCGCTAGATACAGTATGAGCTCGTCTACATGCTTTTTCAAACAGCTCTCCCGACACCCAGTACTTTTCATACCATCTTTGTTTGGCTGTCGCATTTTCATACAATTTTGAAAGCTTGTATTTTTTGTACAAGGATGTACTTATTTTGTTTGGTTCATATAGAACTGGGTCATATCTTTCATAGTCTTCCAGTAGTTCGTCCCATTGGCCCAAGATTTGATTCCGCCATCTAACAGGAAGTGCTGTCCACATTTTGTTCCATTGCTTTTTATCTATTATCAAACCAGGATACCGATTTAGCACTCCCTGATAGCTCAAAAAGTTACCATCATCTCCCAACAAGTCACGGACGTTAGTCAAACCGTTGGCTTTCATAACCGGATTATAATACATACGTTTCGGCTGCCCTGTCTTGACATCTCGGTTATTGAAAATACTTCTTGCAAGTAGCGGTTGATTCTCAGGGTTGCTAAACAAAACATTGTCCCAATATTCCGTATAAACTTTCAGTATTTCACTGTAAAATAGAGAGACCAGATTTTTCAACTCATTCCAGTTGTATCGACTTGTAAGTATGTTGTTTATCCCGCCGTTCTTATCAAGTTTTCTCAATCCTACAGTATGCCACTTGCGAGCGTTATCTTTTGCGAGCCTAATTACCCATTTCAACTTAATTGAGTCATTAATAACCTGAACACTCGGCGCTTTAAGACCTCCAAGATGATATTCTTGTATTAATGTCTTCATTTTTACTTTAGGTTTGCCATCCCTCCAGATAAACCTGTAAAGAGCTTTTTCAATTTGTTTTTTTTCCAAATCCGAGAGTTTAAGCACCGTCATTGGGTAGATCAGTTGTGATAATCCCAGTGTTCGAGCTACATTTATGCGACCTTCAATTGTCAAGCCTCGGGCTAACCAATTTGACAGTACCCGATTCATTTTTGTGATTTTGTCACGTATGTTTTTCTGGTGGACAATCTCGTTGTTATGAGAAAAAATTATGCCTAAAATTTTGATATCTTTTGTACTCATTAAGAAAGGTCCACAAGGGCCCACTCGGGTCTTCCAAGATCCTAAACCCATACACTCAGTTTTGTCAACATTTACCCTCAAACCGGATACCAAACCGAAACGATCAATAACCTGAGCAGCTTGTGCTACCGAGTCTGCGTCCGCTAATGTCAAGGTGGTATCGTCTGCGAACAGACTTATCTTATATTCAGTTCCGTTTACGGTAATTCCTCGTATCCTATTGTCTTGACGAATAGCATTGGCCAGTACTTCCATGGTTAAAATGAATAGATACGGACTTAGTGGGCAGCCTTGTCGCACTCCGCTCTCTAAGTCAATTTCTTCAGTGAGGTAACCGTGGTTAAGGACTGCCGCTTTGGGACTAGAGTACAATATCTTGATCCATTTTAGCCATTCTGGATGACATCCAAACCTATTCAATACTTGAAACATGAAATTTCTATTGACTTTGTCGAATGCTTTTTCAATATCTAGTGCAACCAAGACACCCTGCTCGTTTTCCTCGTCAAGATACTCCATTAAATCAAACAACATACGTATATTTTCACCTATGTACCTTCCTGGGACAAATCCGCTCTGGTCCTCGTGTATCAGCGTACTCAAAACTGGTTTTATACGATTTGCCATTACCTTGGCAAGAATTTTGAAGTCAACGTTCAAGAGTGAAATTGGACGCCAATTTTTTAGGAATCGTTTTGGTTTATCACCCTTCGGAATGAGCTTGATTATGCTTCTACATTGTGTTTGGGTCAACTCTCCCTTGGAATAGACTTCTTCATACATTCCTAATAAGCTCGGTTTAATTTCGTCCCAAAACTGGCGATAAAATTCCACCGGTATCCCATCATTGCCTGGAGTTTTATTCTCTTTCATTTCTCCCATTGCCCTTTTAATTTCGCGTTCGTTCAGTGGTTGTCCCAGAGCTTGGTTTTGTGCTTCGTTCAAACTAGCGAGAGTTGGTTGCTCCAGAAAGAAGCGTACATTATCATCGTCAGTCACTACAGTATCTTGATAAAGTGTTCTATAGAATTGAGTAATTTCTTCCTGAACTTTGTGAAACTGACGTAACATTGTTTGATCATCAGTCTGTAATTCCCAAACGGTTGTTTCTGTCATCTTCTGTTTCTCCAGGTCATAGAAAAATTTAGAGTTTTTCTCTCCATAGGCTGCCCAGTTAGCCTTGGCACGAATCGCTGCACCCGCTGCCTTAGCTTCCAGAAACTGACTCAGCTGGTTCTTGATTATTTCATACTGGTTGACGGCTGCCTGACACAATGTATTATCTATCCGACTTTCGAGCGCTTCTAATTCTTCATACAGTTTGTTTTCATAGGCCTTCCGTTCTTTCGCCAGCTTTCCAGAGAAGTTCTTTGTCTCCTCTCTTATACGCATTTTTAAGTAGTCCCATGCTAAACGTTTATCAGTGATACCTGCTGCCAAAATTTCGTCGTCGATATCTCTAAGCCACTGTCTGACCTTTTCCTGATATGTCTCTAATTTGCACAAGCTGGTATTCATTTTGAAGACACCTCTTCCTCTAGCAATAAACTGCTCAGTTTGAATGCTGAGTAGTACTACGTTGTGGTCTGAAGGGCCCTTTGCCCCAATTTTAACCCGCTTCGCAGCAGAAAGCATTTCCGTTTGAACGTAAAACCGATCTAACCGAGTTCTAGTCTCAGTTGAGTTCCTGGCCCAAGTAGTTCTTTTAGAAAACGGATTCAAATGTCTGTAAACATCGACCAATCCTTTCCGTTCCATTAGCTGCTTAAGACGTCTTGCAGAGGGCGGCAGGTTGTCCCCCACTCGCCCACCTATTTTATCTAGTTTGTTGTCTGTGACTACATTGAAATCACCTCCTATTATTACTTTCCGATCCTGCTCGCGGTTAGCCTCAATCCAATCTTCTAACTTCCTAAACATTGCTACACGTTCTACGTCATTATTCGGTGCGTACACACTGTAAATTAAAAGCTTTAAGCCGGACACTGTAACCTTAAGTTCAACTAGTCTACCCTCTCCATCTACCCGAAAATTTTCGAACACAATATGTGTTTTCTTTTTCCAAAGAATTGCGGTACCTCTTGCATTTGTAGTGCCATGCGCAAAAACTGCATTTTCGTACCCAAGATGTCCTTTGAAAGCTATCTCAGTTGTTAGATCAGAATGCGTTTCTTGTAGAAGTATCATGTCAGCCCTAGTTCTTTTCAAAAACTGCCCTACCTTCCTACGCTTTTTCTCCTCCCCTAATCCAGCTGCATTGTAGCTTGCTAAGGCGAAGTTTGCCGCTATTGGGAAAGGCATCGCAGATCAACAGCCCACTTAAAAACGGTTGCTTAAATACGAATTCAATCACTAGCACTACTGAATCCCAACCTGTCTCTGAATTACAATACGAACAACTGCTGTACAAGATTTTTCACTTAGTGAGGGTGTATTACCAGTAAAATGGAATCAACGCTCCTTCTATCCGCAACGTTGACTTACACCCTCACAGAAACATGAAATCGGTTAAACAATGGATCGCCCCAGAGGGGGATCCGCACCCTCAAACGAATCTCAAGAAGGAGCATAAGCTCCAGACATTCAAGGACCGATGAGGTCCCGGCCAGACTCTGTTAACTTGCCAACTAGATCTGGGTACTGCCCCGTTTTATAGCAGGTGGCAGTACCCTTCCAAACACTTGACCACGCACCCATACAGAAACAAGGTTAAGAGTAGAAGAAACCAATAATCATAATCACATGGTGTCACAGATAAAAGTCGTTTTGTCGTTCAGTCTTCGAAGTTTGTAGTCTCTGCATGTTGAAACGCGTCTGTTCACAGTCTGTTATTCCGCTGGCTCGATGCAACAAACTCGCTCAACTATGGGACAAAAATTTCGAACTTGAATTTCTTTCCTGCTAAAACCAGTTGGGACCTAGAATTTGGAGATTTTACGTAACTTTTAGAGTACTTTAAGAATTTTTGGTCGGTTTTCGATTTTGACGAAAAAAATTTTTTTTCGACCCCCTTCCCGCCCCCCTAGCTCGTCTGGAACCCCCCCTATATGGGTTTTTTTATTTCAGATTATTGTAGCGCCATTTGTTGGCTACAGATCGGTGCCAAGCACGATAGCCCACGGCCCGGGGTTTTGGAGTAAATTGACTTCAAATGGCTGAAAATCGCATTTTTTTCCAGTTTTACTGTGGAACAAAATTTCGAACTTGAATTTCTTTCCTTCTAATAAAAGTTGGGACCTAGAATTTGGGGGTTTTACGTAACTTTTAGAGTACTTTAAGAATTTTGGGTCGGTTTTCGATTTTGAGGAAAAAATTTTTTTCGACCCCCTTCCCGCCCCCCTAGCTCGTCTGGAACCCCCCATATGTGGGTTTTTTATTTCAGATTATTGTAGCGCCATTTGTTAGCTACAGATTGGTGCCAAGCACGATAGCCCGCGACCCGGGGTTTTGGAGTAAATTGACTTCAAATGGCTGAAAATCAGATTTTTTCCAGTTTTACTATGGGACAAAATTTGCGATTTTCAGCCATTTGAAGTCAATTTACTCCAAAACCCCGGGCCGTGGGCTATCGTGCTTGGCACCAATCTGTAGCTAACAAATGGCGCCACAATAATCTGAAATAAAATTACCCACATAGGGGGGTTCCAGACAAGCTAGGGGGGCTGGGAGGGGGTCGAAAAAAATTTTTTTTCGTCAAAATCGAAAACCGACCAAAAATTCTTAAAGTACTCTAAAAGTTACGTAAAATCCCCAAATTCTAGGTCCCAACTGTTTTTAGCAGGAAAGAAATTCAAGTTCGAAATTTTTGCCCCATAGTTAAGCGAGCCGATTTTCAGACGGCTGTATCTCGAGCGTGGAGCGTCGAATCGGGAAATCCTTTGCGGTGGTTACATAACCCATCGATATGTATTAGTGTACCAACTTACAGCTCTCTAGGCCAAAGTTTCAATTTTGGGTCTGAATAAGGCAAAGGGCCAAAACTCGATCAGTTCAGAGACTGACTCTTAAGGGAATGCAAAGGGAGTCTGCGTGCAAGGCCACAGAATACGAGTTCTTCAGCTTTAACTTGCTGAGGATCCAGTTTGTTATACTGTTGCTAAGTAAATTATAATTATAATTTTAATTATATTTTTTAGAAATTTACTAATACAAGTAAATTATTTGGTAAGTAAATTATAATTAAATTAAATTTCTACGAAAACAGGTTAAGTTAATTATAATTATAATTTGTAAATTATACTTACCAAAAATAATTTACTAAATTTACTTAAAATATACTTAATTTACTTACACAAGCCTAGCCACTGCTGAACCTTTTTGGCAGCATGCATGTGTTGCATGAGTGTGCTTTCGGTATTTATACCCTTCAATCAATGGCAAGCCACTTGCAGTACAATTTTGCTCCCGCCCGCCCACCGCCTTTCGTCTTTGCCCTTGTTCCTCTTAATCTTCCGCAAAACAAACTACTCCAATTTATCTGCCGAGCTAAGTGTGGATATTAGGTACTTTTCAGCCAGTTTTGCTATGCGATAGCATATGTATGTTCAGTCTCACAGGCATTGTCTGTTGCGGATGCAAGCAGAAACTGACTGGAAAGCCTCTTGAGATTGAGGTTCTAATTCTGACCAACTGTCATTATTACTGTTGACAGACATGGGCTATCATTTCGACTGAGGGGTGACAAATTTTCACATTCTAAGGGGTTGGCTGGAGGGTGTAGCGGCGGCTGATGGGCGTTGAGAGAGAGGATGGTAAGCTAAAAAGTCCGATTTTTCGGTAGAATTAAGGTTTTTTGGCTGATTTCTCGTTCAAATAGGTTGAAATAAGCTAGTCTGAGCTCATTCACACCAAACCTAGTCATACTTTTATCAAAATATTCTTCCAAATACCCTGAAGGGGGTTGCGGTAGCCAGAGGGGCAGTAGATCAGAGCCTGAGGCGGGTAAATCCCCTCGCCCTAAACTCCCTTTGTCATTGTCTGTTGCTGACTTAACCTGCGATACCCTTGTTTGGTTTTCATTCTGTTATAGCATCCTTTCTTAGTTGGAAGCAAAGCTGAAGGTGTTAGCCGCCAAAATCAGGCCTATTTTAAATATACTTAATGTACTTAATTTAATTAAATGTGGTAAGTAAATTATAATTAAATTAAATTTCTCTCAGATATGGTAAGTAAATTTTAATTTAATTATGTTTCTCTGGGCATGTGGTAAGTAAATTATAATTTAATTATATTTAAAATAAATTTACTTAGCAACAGTAGTTTGTTACCGTTGCATTTCGATGGCTGCATCCGGGGCGTGGAGCTTGTTGATTACTCAGCCTCCTGCCGGGTAGTCTTAGTCTATGTATATGTACCTGGTTAGGTACTAATGACTAAGAAATAAGTCTCAGATCGACTGAGATTTAGTGTTGTAAAAATCTGCTGAGCTATTTGTTTTTGACTGACCTTGTATAAGCAGTCAAATCACAGTCAAACAAACTGGATCTTTTCTAGCTGACATATTACAGTCAGACTCTTAATGCCATACAAGGTACCGATAAGGTATAAGTAAAGTAGGGCACCCTAACCTGCCCTCTAGACACCGGTCTTATACGGCGTTAAGTGCCTGACTGTCGGATTGCGTTGGCCAGTCGGTTGGAAGCGAAATTGATTAGAACAATCAACAATTGGACACTGCTGTATAAATGAGCGATTAGCGCCAACGTTTGACGCTTGACACGCGCCTAAATTATTCAATTTTGGCGCCCTTTTATTAATGTTGCCGTAGCATGCATGGCTCACCGCCGGTGTCCCAGCTGCCTTGTCCGCTAACCCGTCCGGATTTGTTTTTTTGGTCCGTCCCGGGATGCCGAGGCAGTCAGTGGGTGGTTGCCAGATAACATGCTGCCAATCGATAAACTGCTCTAAAAGGCTAATTAGGACTAACTATAGGATTAGGTCGCACTGGCCGGCCGACAAGTATGTAAGGTGGATCTATCTATCTTTGCGTGGACGGTGCGTTTCTGGGAACACTGTTGATCTTTTTACCGTATATTTTCAATTAGGAGCCCTGGAACTGAACTGAACTACTTTAATCGGTAAAACCCGATAGGACACAATTTAACCATATAACTTATCATACATGTAACAAGGGGTCTGGGGGGTCTGCACCCCCACCCGACTTAGGCCAGACGCCCGAGACAATTTCGCCGACCCCCCTCCGATTTTTCTGGCAAGTAAATTTTTGAGCAAATTTTTGCAATTCTTTACAATTTCAGACACAAAAATAGCCAAAATCACCTGCAAAACAGCACTTTTTAGCTGTATTTCTGCCAAAATTAGCGATGTTTTAGCGTTTTTTAGTGCCCACAACCCCCTCCCAAAATTTTGGCTCAGACACTCCCCGGCCGGCGCAAGACCCCCCAACCCCCTCCCCCTTCGGCGGATGACCTGTTACATGTATGTAACTTATACCTGGGTTAATTTAATAAAATTGTTTAGATAGACGTCTATTTTTGTGACTGAGCTTTTAATTTTTCAAATGGTCATAGCTCAGTCAGTACTTTGTATGTTTATTCTGCTTACCAGCATGTCGTTTGCTATCTATTTTGAAACGGAACGAAACAAGCTGAAACAAAAAGGCGACAATTTCAAGCCTGCACATACGTGTATGTATAATTGAATTTTTTTAAATTCAGTTCCGATTTCTCACAATTATTTCTGTTTTTGCAGCTGGCGCCAAAATGTTCAGTTTTTAGCACCAAAATTGTGTCGCAAAGAAAAGCTCAAACAAACCAGCTTAATCTAGATGCAAGGTTAATACGGTCCCAGCGGCCCTAGAACAAATTTGCAGTTGTGTTTGAGACAGCAATTTCATTAGTTTAGTTGCTCCACGATTAGTATAACTGTCGCTGACAAGGTCTAAAATTGAGCGTTTTTTACTGCTGCGAGTCTGTCGCTAGCTGATAGATAGACAAGACAGAAAGGTGCGTAGAAGCTGGAGCATTGCAGTCGGTCGGTCAGGCAGCTTTCCTTTAGCCGGCGACTTCAAGAGGAGCTGCTAGTCAATTTCTCATTAACTGCAGCGAGCTGATAAGGCAGGTTTTATAGGCGATTTTTTCCTATCTCCCCACCCCTGTTCTCTCTTAATTTGGGCTCTTAAAGCCGCGGTCTCATCTGCTATGAGACATATTGGCATATTGCTATGAGAAAACCTTTTTTAATAAATTTATTTAAATTTAAAAAATAAAATTAAAAAAAACATTTTTTTTAAACAACACAAACATTTCCCAACACAAACATCAATTAAACAAAACAAAATTATTTAAAAAAAATTCCTCTCTATAGCATATTCTACTGCCTACATACAAGTAGGCGTTAACAACATTTGTCTGATTAAAGTTGGCTGTCTAGGTTCTTGCAAAGAACTGGGTGAGAGGCACGCAAAAGATGTAGTCTCGCTTATTAAGCGACCAATTTCGTTCCGGGTTCTTTCACTCGAACGTAAATGTTTCTATGCTATGCGGTATTTTACGTACCGTATAGTGCTGTTTATAGTACCCCCTATTTATAGTACCCGGGGTACTATAAATGGAGACAGATTTTTATTCTGAAATGAGCTGTTATAAATACAAAACGTGCGAAAAATACAGCATTTTTGGTGGTAAACCTTGTTTGTATGAAGAAAAACAGTAGATAATGCAATCGTAGAGGTTCTGATGTATGTACATTACCTATTTTTTACATCAATTCGGTAATTTGAGCAAAGAACTTCACATACTATTGTTAGTTTCTTATAGAGCAGATTTTGTAGGTGCCATATATAGTACCCGGGTACTATAAACAGCACTATACGGTACTGTGCAATTGCACCCGTATTAGGAGCGAAGACGCAACCTTCTTTTAAGACTAAAACAGCGAAGCGATCCCACAATGTTTTGCTGCTGAATTTTGCGTAGTGGAGAGTGCTGCATGCATAGGGTACCCCTCAAGATAGCGTACCCGGGGTACACTATTTACAGACAGGTTTTATGTTTTGTTATGTTGTGGATGTCCAAAATTTCCTAAACGGTAGCTTTAAAGCAGGTTCCTTTTTTTTGCGCATTTTCAATCTTATTTTCTGACGCAGACTCACAGGAAGGAAAATTTTGGTCAACCACAGTCATTTGCACAGCAAAAACAGTAATCTGGATCGGATCGAAAAATTGTATTTTTGCTCAGAAATCGGGGAAAAAGCAGTTTAACGTGATTTAGTGTACCGCAAGCAAAATGCTAGGTGCTGGTTAGTGTACCTGGGGTACCCAATGCAGCACTCTCCGGTAGTAAAAATCATTTCGCGTGTTGTTGACTTTTAAGCCAGTGTAATCAGAATCATCTGTTTGTTTGCGTCAGTAGAGTCTGATTGACTCCTGGCTGCGTCATTTCACATCTGTTTGTCAATTCTAGATCTAGTTTTTTATGGGCGTCCGTAGAACTGCCCTAAAATAGCGTCTTTCCCTTGTAACTAGTAATTCAGATAAATTATTTTATCTTGGAAGAGATTAAGATATACTGAATATTGGACAAATTGTCAAAAAATCAGTTAATAGTACAGTTTTTATTGAAAAGTATAAGCCCAAGAAATCAAATCACAGGCTGGCAGTGCACAGTAAGAGAGATGATCTTCAAATAACCCTTTGGGGAAGACTCCACGCCATATTGCGTATGAAAAATTAGCGCGGTATTGGAGTACTGTCCCGATTAGGAACAATATCGTAAGTCAATATCTGAACTTCTACCCGATTAGCGTTTCCTATCCTCTCTAGAGGCGTAATATTGAAATCGGCGCGATTAGCCGAGTTCTTCAAATCTGGAGCCGATTAGGATCTGATTGGTTTTGATTTCGCGCGTTTATGATTACAATTGATATCTAATAGCGGTCTAATTCGAAATATAATCAAATCGGAACGGCGTCATATGAGCGGTTTCAATTCGTAGTCATTTCTAATCCTCACATTGAGCCCGAGTGACGAATTTCTAATCGGGACGCCCTCAATTAGCGAGTCACAATTTCGTCAAAAATCAAGTTAGCTCGACAAGAATTAGCCCGAAGTTTAGATGGTTTGCTCGAAGGGGATATAAGCGCCCATGTACATTAACAGCACTTTCGCAGCCTCTGGGCGTTTTATTTAGATTAGAATTGAATCTGTAAAATGTGTTAAAATTAAATTAGCCCATGAGTACATATTTTGAACTGGAAATTTCGCTATTTCTTCCCGTGTTTGTGTTTTCATGTGTATCGGAGTTTCTTTCAGACCAACACGGACTTGTTTACAGTGTATAGTGTTCGCATAAATAGGAGATATGGAAATTAGATAAGGAAGTTTTCACCATTCCGTGCCACACGTATAGTAGTTTGTACATATGAACGTGCAATCTCGTAAGACTTCTAGCAAGACGCATTTACGCCTGATTAGGTTGTTTTGAGCGAACAAAGCCGATCTGCTATGGCGTTAACCAGATTTATAAAATCGAACAGACTGCAATCTTCTGGTTTAGAAGTCAAAATTGCTCGCTAACCCCTGCTCATTTTTCTCTCTCACACCATTCATCTAATGTTCATTCAACCGTAGCTCGCCTGCTTGCTATACAGCTGCTATTAACTCTTTCAAGCTGCCACTTAGTCTGAAACCAATGTCGGTTTTTACTGGTGGCAGTTTGTGTGATTTGTGAAATAAAAGGACAGAAATCTGTTCAGGTCGAACAGGTGTTAGAAAAATCGAAGCAAGTTCAGAGAAAATTTCGAAGTAAACGGATTGTTTTTAACTACAAAAAAGTTCCTATTTCAGTCAGGCACTTAACGCCGTTTAGGGTACCGACACCATATAAGGTGCTGGTACCATATATGGTACCCCTACCTTCGAATTGTTACCGGTACCGGTACCATATTTGGTACCACTCTGTTCAGATTTCGTACCATATATGGTACCGGCACCATATACTGTATGGTACCCCTACCTTCGAATTGGTACCGGTACCTAGGTTAGTGGTACAGTCGTGCCTCGTTAATATGGCCCTCGTTAATATGGCCCTCGTTAATATGGCACCCTCGATTATATGGCCAAATAGCTGTTGTCCCAATTATTTTACACAGTATATGTAGACGTTAATATGGCCTTTGGTTTCTGGCTATGGCCAAGAGTTTCTGTGTCCCAATGTCTCAGTTTATATGTTTAACTGATTCGGTAATATGGCCCTCGATAATATGGCCAAAAAAGCTGCCTGACTTTTTAATATGGCCATCAGGATAATTACAATTTCGATTAGAATTTCGTCGTTTTTGTCTTTGTTTTCTGCTAGCAACGTTGCGTTTGCTTTTTCTGTTGCACATTCAAGCTTCACGTTCAGTTTTAATTTGATTTGATTTGCATTTCGTTTTCTCTGATACATATAGTAAATGGTTGTTTCTGTTATAATCAAAGAATGAGCCAGCTGAAGGTTATCTGTTGATATATACCAGTAAAATTATTATAGCCAGGTACAGAATGATGCTACAACTCAGATTTCACAACTTTTAAATTTTTTTCAAGTTTTGTTAATATGGCTGATTCGATAATATGGCCAGTTGGGTCGTGTCCCGAAGTGGCCATATTAACGAGGCACCACTGTACCATATATGGTACCGGCACCATTTATGGTACCGTCACCATATATAGTACCGGCACCATATATGGTACCACCACAGGCCCCGAAGGTGGGGGTACCATCTATGGTACCACTAACCTAGGTACCGGTACCATACCGGCACCTTATATGGTGTCGGTACCATAAACGGCGTTAAGTGCCCGACTGTATTTGCGTTTGTATAGTCTTCGCGTGCATTTGCTCGGGTGACTGTCTGGTCTAATTAAAAAACCAAAAACACTTAGTATATAGTTTTGGCGAACAACAAGCTTGGTGTTCGCGTAAATGGTTAATTTCTAAGTCAGTTTTGTCAGTCAGTGTTTCTAATTTTGGCCTCTCGCACAAACAAGATTAATAATAGGCATATAGCCCCAGTCCAACGTTTTAATGAGCTTGCTGATACATACAGTAGCTCAATTAAGTGGCTGGCTGCTAGGATACTTATTACAAGTCATTTAGGCTCTTTCAGATCAGAGAGAGAGAGAGAGTGTACGTAGAATCGTAGTAATGTCATTTGCCGTATTGAGTCGGTTGCCCCACAACCTGCCGGCTCGGTCGTTTGTTAACTATAAGCTAGTTAAGCGGCTTAATGTGGACGCCATATGTCGATTTTGTTCTCTTTGTTGTCTGCGCACCAGCAGGTCCTAAGCAAGCCCCACTGAGAAAGCACCAGACATCCTTAGCTCGGTCGGTGAAAGCTGTTAGGATAACCGGTTTTAGTTTTTTGCAGAGCTTGTCTTGTCACTAGCTTTTATGCTAGTGAATGAAAGCAAATTCGTAAATATTAGAGGAGCTAATGACTTCAAACAAAAACCTATTACGCCCTGTCACCAATTTTGTGTTGACTTGGTTTTGTGTTGTGACTTTTGCTGTCTGCTTTTCAGTTCATATACCTCATAAAAGGGGGTACAGAGTCCTCTACGGCGAAGGTACAAAGAGATTTTGGTCAAAAATGACAAAAAGTTTAGATTGTGTATTCTGATACTGAAATGAACTACGTGCTATAGATTTTCCCCCAAAATGCCTTCTGCGTTTTTAAAAGGTAATTTTTTTAAATTTTCTCTCACTGTAGATAGTGTCTCCGATATGTTTTATGGACATTGTTTTCAACTTCTGGGTACGCAACTGTCTTTTAGCAGTAAAAATTTGAAATATTTTTAAAAAATGAACAAATAATTGTAGTAAAAATTGCATAGTTGAAATTTTCGGCGGTTGAATAACAAGAAAAAATGACAAAAAGCAGCTTCTAAAACCATCGATTTCTTTTAAATGACAGCAGTGGGAACGCCAAGTTCCTTTTCCAACGGCTTTTTAAGCGGATTTTAAGCTAAAATTAGTGATTTCTAGCCAGTTTGTTCGTACTGGAGCCGCTTTCCTTTTCTAACTCTCTATACAAATTCTATTTATCCTCTAATTTCCTCTATTTCCTTTTTACTCTCTCTTTTTTTCACCATCTACTAGTACTTGTGTTTTTGATCTGGGGTCCCTAAACTGTCTCGGTGGGATTGGCCTTTCTAAGTGGAGGTAACCCCAAACACTCTTCCCTAGCACATGAATGCCTGTATTAGCCAATAGATTATGTAGTAGATAATATGTACTATTTGAAATTTCTTCTTTAGCAGGCGTGTTTGAATGCAAAAGCATCTCTTAAAAGCTTTAGCTGCCCTGCAACCCTGTACTGCCGTGAGGAAAGAAGCGCCAGTCAGTTCTAGGCGCAAAAAGTGCATTGATCTCTGAACCAGCCACCCACCCGTCTGGTGGCTTAGGTTTTTGCTCCTAATCACCAACTAAACTCGGCTTTTAGTCGAAAGAAAATGGGAAACCAGTCAGCGCGCCGGGATCAATTGGAATCCGGCAAGAAACAGATCAACCCCAGTCCTATAAGCGACACCAAAATGCAACGACCCTCCACCAGCAAGGCCGGCCACGACGCCATCTCCCATATCAACAGCAACAACGGCAGCAGTAATAGCAACAACAACAACAACAACAATGGAAACGGCAAATCAAAGATGAGCATGAAGGTGATGACCAACCGGAGCACATTTTCCATGGACCATAGGACCCTGATAAGAGAGTCGTGGAAGGAACTAAAAGATTGGTGCGCCGAAAACGGCCCGAAGACTCCGGGAATGTGTGTCTTTGAGAAAGTACTCAAGTTGCACCCGCCCTTGCGTACTGTATTCCGCACCGGACCCTCCCAGACTGTCGGACAGGCCGACAACCCACTGTCGCCCAACTTGCTGCATAGACATTCGCAGCTTTTTACCAATGTTGTCGACCTCATGGTGAGTATGTAGAATTTACATATCTACGTAGGGGAGAACTTCTAGAGCTTCTGTTTTTTCGTCACTCATTCTAGGGCTTTGATTAGAGTAGTAGAGCACGGTTAGTATTAAGCTGGGCTAACTGTAGTTTGTGTATACACATACACATTTACCATACACAAAAATGCACATTATTTTTTCAATGTGTATACACATACACATACACATACACATTGAAAATTCAGATACACATTACCATACACAAACACTACGCCAAATGTGTATTTTTGTGTATGTGTATTTGATTAGCAAAAGTCGATAAAATTTCGATGTTTTTGCTGCAGTAATAAACGGTAGATATTCTGATAAAGCCTTCAAATGGGCTAAGTAACTCGATTTCAAAGCTATCCAAGCTTTCAAGCAACAGACATTGAGAGAGTTGATTTTCTCAGCATTTCTGGCTCAAACTCTGCCAAAAAATTTGCATTTTCAGTACAATACACATACACAAATATACCCAAAAATACACATTGTTTTGTTGAATGTGTACACACAAATTACCATACAGATTTGAAGGTAAATGTGTTTTACACATACACATACACATACACAAACGGAAATCCTAATACCAAACAACAGTAGCTGGGCTTCGGTTAGCACATTTACGGTATTTTAACCATACAATACTCACAATGTATTTCTATGGACAGGCAGTCGAAAAATTTGAATTCACTCCCAGCTATAAGGTTGAGTAGACGGATCTTTAGCTTTCCGTCTCATTTGAAAGAGCGCGGCCTGGTCGACCGATTGGCAGATCGGCGGCCAAAAATGAAGCACTAAGTGAGATACTGTAAGAGTTTAAAGTACGCCAGTTCAGCACACTGCAATTTTCTTCTGGTTTTAGAGTCAGTCTCTGGACATATCGAGTCTGGTTATTCAGAAGACCCAAAATTGAAAGTTTGGCGTAGAGCCTTCGAAGGTGGAGGACCAACACTTTTCGATAGATTATACAGGGTGATTCACATATCCCGCCAGGTTTCGCAAGCTCATAAGTTCATAACTTTTTTATTTGTGGACCGAATCGGCTGATTTTTTAATATGATGTGTGGACACACTTCGCATTTTAATGTTTAAAATTTCAACAAATTCCATGCACTACGTCACTAGTTATGCACTTCAACGTGGTGGTCACTGTTTTTAATCACTTTCAACAGCCGCTGGTGGTATTCCACTGTCCACGCTGGTTGGTGGACGCTTTTGCGAATCTTGTTGGACAGACTGCCCTCTTAGATCAGCCATTCATGCCACCAGCAGATGCTGGTATCTCTTGGAGGCTCGCGTTCTATCCCAATTTGCAGACGCAAGGCGATTTTGGGGGGAGGGGGGTCCGAAAAATCGGGATTTTGGAACGACGTCGTTTATGGACGGCCCCTTGAATAACGGTTATTGGAGTCATGCCGAGCTTTGTGCAAAACTTAACATACACATTCCATTCCGAATTTGAGGCAAAAGTGATGATAAAAACTTAAAAACAGAAGATAATTGCAGTGGGCTGAGCTCGCTCACATTATAAACTCTTAGAGTACCCGACAGACTCAGTGGTTTCTTTTTGACCGGTGACTTGCCGATCCAACGAGAGCTAAAAAATCGGTCTGCTCAAATTACAGCTATTATAGTAAGTAAATACCGGTTTTTTGGGACAACCTGTAGCTAATATTATTATTAGTCAAGACCATTCAGAATCCACTCAGTTTCTGTTTTGAGGAAAAATTTTCGATTCGCTTAGATCCATTCGTCTCTTGCCACCTTACTTGACATATACGTAGTCTTGTGGGTTCCAACACGAAAACAACATCTATTACGGTAGAAAAACTGCAAAGTTATAAGTTGCGTAGTGACGCTGCTGTTTTTCGTTAAGAAATATAAATAGTAGGCAAAATGTTGCAGGGCAGTCTAAAGGTTCTGAAATATCTAGCAACGCATGCATTTCACTGTTTTTGGTTGATTGCCCTCCACTACAGTTCGTCTATCGTCATATTTGTCTAGTTAGTCCGGCAGCTGCAGCGAGTGGTGCTAAACAAAAAGTGTGGCGTGATGACGCTGCTGTTTTTCGTTAAAAAAGTAGGCTCAACAGTTTCCTGAGAAAACATTGATTCTAGGACACTGCCCCCATTTAGCGAAAACCTACCCGATTAACAGAAGATTAGATTGACCCAAAAAGTTACTCTAACTTCGTCCTAAGCCTAATCCCCAACCTAAGTTGGATGGAGCCTAAAACTTGATCATAGTGCTAAATTGAAACCATTAGTTCCAAATTGGTGGGGGGTAGTGTGACTGTATCAAAATCGGAGCATCCGTGCGTCGTGCATAAGTGCAAAGCGTGCCGCTTCGCTCGCAATTCGACAGCGAAAACTAGCTTAGTTTGTAGAGGCTTTCGGTAGCTGTTAGAATTTTCAGGTGCGCAATTTGGAAGAGTTGGACAGTCAAATCGCTCCCGCTCTGATAATCTACGGCAAGCGCCACTACTACAAGCAAAACGTCGGCTTCGCCCTGGAATTTCTGGGCGTTTTTGTGCACGCAATGGTCTGGACTGTTTATGAGGTGATGGGAGATCGGGCTGGCAACGAAGTGATGGCCGCTTGGGAGCTTCTCATCCGGTACATGGTGGAGAAGTTGAAACACGGCTATCAATTGGAAGCCATGAACCACAGCGGAAAGCTGCTGCGCGTTTTCCGTAAACCCGCCGAGAATAATAGAAGGTGAACTAATTACCAATTCTTGGCTGTATTTGTATAGTTGACCCTCGATAAATGGCCCGTTCTAGACGAAGCTATACGATATAAGATGCATTTTCTGAGAAAGTCAAAAGAGACGGGAAGTACTGTAGGATCATCTCGCCGATCTGGCTCTTATCAAAATATGTTAAGATAGAGCTTAATCGAAGACCAACGGTGCATGCCCGGCCCAGTGTGGTGCATTTTGAAAATTTGAAACTAGGTAAAGTAATACTAGGTAAAGTTGTCACGTAAAAAACTAGGCAAAGTAATACTAGGTAAAGTTGTCAGCAAAGAAACTAGGTAAAGTAATACTAGGTAAAGCGCAGAAAAACTAGGTAATACTAGGTAAACCTAAAACGCTCGAAATCAAGTCAAAATATTATTTTTGGCTCAATAGAACAATGATGAACTTAGTGGAGTTAAAATTTACGAAATTTGACACATTTCCAGTAAATATTTGTATTTTATTGATCAAATAAGTCAGAAATTCATTCTCTGGGCCACTGTAATTGTGGGAAAGCCGGAAATTTAAAGGTTTGCTGACTCAAAAAGCCACGTAAAACTGAAAATGTCAAACTAGGTAAACTTGTTTTACCTAGAAGTACCTAGTTATGTAAATTTAAAACTAGGTGAAGTAAAACTAGGTAAAATAGAGTAACCAGCAACTAGGTAAAGTAAATCTAGGTACTTTTCACAAATAATAACTAGGTAATACTAGGTATACCTAGTTACCTAGTTACCTAGATAAAAAGTGCACCACACTGGCCCGGCCATCAGCAACCCCCTGGAACCGGAGCTACACCCCCTCAAAGTTGTGTCGGCAGCAATTTTCGGGCTCATTTTAATAGCTCGGACACCCTCCATTCAAACGATCACCCTTGATTCCTTTCTTAAGCTAGGAGCCCGACTCGCATATGGTTTTGTAGCTGTTCCAATGGCCTTTCATATTCACTGAAAACTACGAAATTCCCGAAAAATGCCACTCCGTTTATTTTTTCGACAAATCGTTATAACTTTTTATGCAAATGCCCTGCCAAGCTAAGGTTTTAACAAAGTAGGCATGAGTTGGCCAAACAAAATTGGCATGCTAAAGTTTAGCCAGATTCGCTCCGATCAGGAAAAATCTGCATTCAGTCAGAGTCGTGACCAACAGCATTTCTTTGAATTCTTTTCTTTCATCAATATCTCGCTAATCAGCAGCTACTGTATGATCTGGAAACGGGAGTACCAGAATATGAAAGGCCATTAGAACAGCTACAAAACAATATGCGAGTCGGGATGCTAACTTAAGAAACGAATGAAGGGTGATCGTTTGAAAGGAGAATGTCACACACCAGAAATTGAGCCCTGCCGACCCAACTTTGAAGGAGTGTAGCTCCGGTTTCAGGGGGTTGCTGGTGGCCGGGCATGCACCGTTGGTCTTCGACTGTGCTCTATTTTAACATATTTTAATATCAGCCAGATCCGTGAGATGACCCTGCTTGCCGCCTCTCTTTGGCACCTAATCTGACCGATAAAAATAATGATAGAAAAAATTTTTAACCCTTTGAAATCATACTCACTCATGGAAACATCAACCTTTCTGTTCGCGTACCCAGACCAGATATCCGGATCCCTCAGCATTCTGGTCTTCATTAAATATACAATATATATATTTTTCCCTTACCGGAGTTTTCCACTTACAAGACCTGGTCTTATAACTAGAAAATGCCCAAATTTAGGGTCACTTTTTGGCGCCGCTTTGAAGACCATGGTCTTATAACTGGAAAATGTTATTTCACTGCAAAAAAGGATTTTTAGTCAATAGTTGAGTTGAATTTGTTTTTCACCTAGATGGCTGTTCCAGACATGCCTGACCAGTTTACGCTTGACTTGTAAAACTTTACTTGAATTACAAAAAGAAAGGTTGTGTTGAAGCATAGCAGGTACTGTATTGCGTTCAAAACAAAAATCAGAATAATGTTTTAGCTATATTATGTACTTCTGCCTTTGTTTTCTCACGATGGACAGCTTTTGTTCACTTTAAAAACAGTTAATTGTGTGCTAAAATCGGTCAATTAAACTAAGACCATGGTCTTTTAACTGGAAAATGGGTGTCTATATGAACCTAGTTTTCTGACCACCTATTAGAAGACCATGGTCCTATAACTAGAAACAAAAACCTATTTAAAGACCATGGTCTTCTAACTATGGTGGTCTTATAAGCGGAAATCTCCGGTACATGCTTTTGCTTTTTTATTTGACTATCATTTGATTTGAAATTTCCGATTACCTGATCCTAACTGACCAAAAATCTGGCCATTTCATGGAGGTTCTACTGTACTGTTTTATCGGGTCTATGGACACGGTATACTGTACGTAGTGTATCTGCAATCGATCTGTATATTACAGTCAGGCACTTAACGCCGTTTATGGTACGGACACCATATAAGGTGCCGGTACCATATGTGGTGTCGGTACCATAAACGGCGTTAAGCACCTCACTGTATTACGGTAAAAGAATGTGTTATGTAGTTAAACTGTGTAAAGTAAAGTTTGTCGAAAAACATACAACTTTGATTTATGAAACCCGGCACGCACGCATATTTGGTTTGTTTTGTGCGTTTTCCGTTTCTACCGAGTTACAAAATAGTAGGGACTTATTTGGGAAATCCTTTGCAGCAGATCAATAGTAACTTATCAAGATGTACGTATTTACCGGTAGTGACCAACTTGCACAGCCCTCTACGGCAAACTTTCAATTCCCGGTCTGATGCATACCAGTGTATACAATAGTGAATATACGGCCTATGTTCGTAACAAAAAAACTCGCTAGAATAGATTTCTCCAAAACAAAGTTATAGAACCTTGACGATTGAGTTTGCGGCTGGAAGTAGTCTAAATTCAAGCTCTTTATTTTCATACCTACGAGTCTCTGAGGCCTTATTCCGAATTTGAAGTATGGAGTGAAAAGTCTTTTTGCGCACTGTGGGAAATTTCGGTTTCCTGTATAAAGGACAGAATATGGCTGGTAAACAATTCAAAAAAGGCTAAAGGAAAAATTTTGTCACAAGTTCCAATGGTTTGTGGTCTTCTGATTCTGAGGTCACATTTTTGACGACGAGCAGCTTCTATATTTTTTCTAGACCTAGCTGTCTGCAACGATATGGCAAATGCCAAGTCAGATAGAATTGAATTGTAAGCAGTAAAACATGCTTATTTATCAGTTTTATAAGTTTTGGATAAGATATGAACTGTTTATACTACTTTACAAACGGCTTACATTTAAAAGAGCTGAGCGGGTCCAGTTTTCGCACTGTAAAAAAACAAATCCGTTTCTCCGGTTCGCTTAGTGGCTGAAGAAAGTGGTTCATACCATTAGATAGCTCTTAAATTTACACAACCGATTAATTTATAGCCCATCCCCATTCTCTATTTCTGGTGCCGCAAAGCAAAGAGTATGTTTTTAATTGAAGAAGTCATTTTTAAGTGCCCAAAGTGCTCCTAACAAGAGGAACTTAAATAAAAATTGACTGGAAGACTTAATTTGATCAAAATTGATCACTTTTTACCGCAAGAAAATCGCTTGATTTTAAGGAAAATGGCGGCCCCGCGAAACCCAAATTAAAAGTGGATTCATACTCGTGTAGAAAAACCTGGCCAGGCGACTTTTCTGTAGAAAAACTGTCGCTCCGTGGAGATAAAAGTTTTTTGTTCAACAAACATTTTTTGCGAGCTTTTTCTAAATTTTCTGCCGTTTCAGCGTTATCCTGCATTGTTATATATGTCGTAGGGAGAAACGGAATTCAGGGAGATTCGGAATCTCCCTAGGGAGAAGTGGAATTCCGTCTCTCCCTAGGGTTTTAGGGAATATGACCTCTATTCCCTCACTTCCTAGGGAGATTTGGAATCCGCAACGCTCCGCATAAAAGGTCACTCGAGTTGGTCGCTCTTTTGCCCTCAGGCTCTGCGAGAACAACTTTTACAACCTGTCCCTCTCTGTGCCGGTCTTAATTGGCACCTACTGGAGTTTTCTACTTATAAGACCTGGTCTTATAACTGGAAAATGCTCAAATTTAGAGTCACTTTTTGGCGCCCTTTTGAAGACCATGGTCTTATAACTAGAAAATGTTATTTCACTGCAAAAAAGGATTTTTGGCCAATAGTTGAATTTGTTTTTCACATAGATGGCTGTTGCAGACATGTCTGAGCAGACCGAATACGATTTGTGGAAAGCAGCTATTAGTAGCTCAGGTGGAGTAGTTGTAGAAGGTATCACGGCCAAGTTGTACACTGGAAGATACTGTACATGTACATACAGTATAGATAAAAAAAATGTCCCATCGCTTTTTCGGCCTTCACTCAAACGTCTCGTTCTCAGTCACTTCTTTACCAATTTGGCTGAAATTTTCAGCAAAAATTAACAACATGATGGTTGGCTAAATATTCTGCAAGTTTAGTGCCAAAATTCTGACTCATACTGGTTTTATGACCCGAAAACTAGGAATGAGGGTGGTCCACGCAAATTTATTTTTTTCCGGTAATACAAGGAGTACAGTCCTGAAACTTGCAGGAATGATTGGTGTTGCTATTGGGCATAACATATTAAGCGGGCAGCCCTGTAGCTTAAAGGGCACTAAAATGGGGGAATTTCAAAAACGTGAGTGAAAATCCCATAGTTAAGAAATCTGCACCTTCTAGAATCAAAGCACTGAATCTGTTGTTAATCAACATAGATTGTAGCAGGAAGTTCGACAAATAAATGAACCTGATATTTAAGCTCTGTTCCACACCATAGTAACCATCCCTGCAGCGTTTTTTGAAAATTGAAAATCTTTAGAATCGTCATTTTGCCGGTTTTACGAAGAAAAGTCATATTTCGTCATGTTTTTGAAATTCCCCCTTTTTAGTGCCCTTTGAGCTACAGGGCTGCCCGCTTAGTATGTTATGCCCAATAGCAACACCAATCATTCCTGCAAGTTTCAGGCCTGTACTCCTTGTATTACCGAAAAAAATTAAATTTGCGTGGACCACCCTCATTCCTAGTTTTCGGGTCATAAAACCAGTATGAATCGGAATTTTGGCACCAGACTTGCAGAATATTTAGCCAACCATGTTGTTAATTTTTGCTGAAAATTTGAGCCAAATCGGTAAAGAAGTGACTGAGAACGAAACGTTTGAGTGAAGGCCGAAAAAGCGATGGGACATTTTTTTTATCTATACTGTATGTGAACATAATTATTTGTTTACTTTCTGTGCTTTAGATTCTTGGCTGTATAAAAGTAAAAGTGCAATACATACTGGACTTATATCGACATGCCGTTTGAACCGCTGTTGCTTAGGTGCCAATTAAGACCGGCACAGAGAGGGACAGGTTGTAAAAGTAGTTCTCGCAGAGCCTGAGGGCAAAAGAGCGACCCACTCGAGTGACCTTTTATGCGGAGCGTTGCGGATTCCAAATCTCCCTAGGGAGTGAGGGAATAGAGGTCATATTCCCTAAAACCCTAGGGAGAGACGGAATTCCACTTCTCCCTAGGGAGATTCCGAATCTCCCTGAATTCCGTTTCTCCCTACGACGTATACGTAGGTTTCGCACTAAAACAATATCATTTTCACATTCCTGCCAGGGATGTGAGGTGTGTTTTTTTCCGTTTTTTTTTCGGGAAAAAACGTTTTTTTTTCTAAGGGTCGGAAAAAAACATAAATCGCGGAAAAAAACTCAAGCTAAAAATAGCTAATTTATGTCATTTTTCAGTTAAAAAATGGACTTTTGAGATGTCTAATAGGCTAGCTAGACTGACTCTAAACTGTTAGAAAAACAACAGAAAGTACCAAATTTGGCAATCTAAAACAAAAAGGCAAACTGCTGCACGAAAATTTGCATATAGTGTTTATTGATGGAGCCTGTCAAGGACTGTTTCAAGCCTGTTTCGTGATTTATATCCATGTAAGACGGGTATTTCTGTTCTGAAAAGACTCAGGAAGGCACTAGAAAGCGTTAGGAATCTTAAAACCAGGCTAGGATACTCAGAACTTGAGCAGGAGTTTTTTCCGCGATTTAGGAAAAAAACCGAAAAAAAAACCGGAAAAGAACTTGAAAAAAAACAGGACGAGGTTTTTTTCGGAAAAATATGCATCCCTGATTCCTGCCATTGAAAATTCAACATAAAAAAGGCCAGCGACAAAAAAATAGCTCAATTTTTTAACTGCTTTTTGTCACCGGCGGAGAATCTGGCGCGGCGTTTGGGCGCGTTTCATACTTTATACGAGTTTTTCTACTGAAAAGTAGCCAGGACAAAAGTATGAATGCGCCTTTAGATAGCCCTTCAATTTAGACACTTTCTGCCAAACTTGTATTTTTATAAATGAACGTAGTAGAGAGTGAGAAGGCAAAAATTTGCCAAATCAGGTCCGTCCACCTACTCTAGTGCTAAAGTCTATATTATAATAGATACTACTTTTTGTCCTAATATATGTTTGCGGTCTTCGAAAGAGAGGATAACTGGTCGCGGCATTTCTTATTTAGTTACGTAGGAGCCAGTCTGTGCCTACTGTTATTTTACTAGTGGATTTTTATTTTACTATTTACTAAATTTACTACAAATGCAGCTCTTCAATTTAATTTTTATTTTTGTTTTACTACCAGGCAGCTCCTATTTTACTAATTTTTGTTTTACTAATAATTCTACTAATTTTACTACTATTTTACTACGATTTTACTAGTCATAACGTGGAATTTTGAATCAGTGATGTCAAGATATTGTGAATAATTGATGTTGGTCCAAATATTTGCTAAATTTGATCATGATACGAAGTTCTCCAGAGCTGTACATAGACACAAAAATGTGTGAAATTCGACTGACAAAAGTGCGCCCACATATCTTTTATTGCAAAATTGATCAAGAATTTGGTTGGAATTAACCAAAAACTAGTTAAGTAGTAGTAAAATTCTCATTTTACCTTTGACGGTCTTTGTTAATTTAATTTAATTTTTACTTTACTATTGGCTCTTAATTTTACTTTTTACTATTATTTTACTACTAGTAAAATACCACTAGTATTACTAATTTTTGTTTTACTATACTATAGTAAAATAACAGTACCAGTGCCTAATATTTACGCCCGAGTATAAATATTCATACTGTGTCTTTTCGTACACTTTCTATTGCTGTCAGTGGATCTTTCCGCCAAAAACAAAATTGATGCACAAAATGGAAAAATGGGCAAAAACAAGGCATTAGTTTGGCAAAACATAAGGGCAAAGACAAAACTGCAGACAGACAGAAGGTATAAAAGCTTTATTACACATAAGCGAAAATCCTATAGTTGGTAGAAAAATCATCACTGATTGCCAACGGAAGCAGCTGAAGCAAAAGATAGGCAAATAAACCGACTGTGCGCATAAACTGCAGACAGCAAAACAAAAAAGCAAGGAAAATAGACAAGCGAGAGAAATTCTAACGGTTGTTACACAATGCACTCACTCACACTAATACTTACTGACTATTACCACACTGCTGGGCGTTCGGTAGAGACCTGCATTTGTCGGCCCGGGCCGGGTCGAGTGAAGGTCAGAGCCGGGCCGGGCCTGAGATTTGGAACTCCCCTCCCGGGCCGGGCCGGGCCTACCATTGTTGGCGACTTTACTAAAAATATTCGTCCGTACATGCTAGAAGTTGTATGCACTACACCCCCTCAAAGTTGGGTCGGCAGCAATTTTCAGGCTCATTTTCAGGACTCATCTAAAAATTTAAAAATCCGGGCCGGGCCGGGCCGCCAAAAAGTCGGCCCGTGCAGGTCTCTAGCGGTCGGTCACTAGTAAAAGCAAGGTCAACAAACACAAATTTCACCTTACATAGAAGTGCAGCACAGCAACAGAACACCGACAGCAATTAAGTAGGAACCCTGACCAGATGTAGGGCATCAGGTATTTTCTGAAGTACGATATCGACTGATCACAAAACTGTACCGGGCATGCACAAGTCTTGTTTGTATCCCAGAGTTCGTATAACGGTTTTCGTAAGGCAGCCAAAACCGTTCTTCTTGGGCAATTGCGATATCTTCAGGCGACAAGTTTTCCGCACTTGGAAAATAACCCTGAAGTAGAATCAATGTTTATAGAAAGAAAGATGAAAAAGTTAGGCACGTGCTAGAGATTAGCATTGTGGCTGCGATAGTTTGGATCTTATAAACCAGATTAAAAACCAGTCCCTCTGGTCGGTCAGAACAAAATAAGTTTACTGTAGGAATACATGCTACCCTTCCTTCCCTTATATCGTATCAATTATATTATAAATTTTATAGCTTACAAAAAAGGGCAGGTCCGCTTCTTATACAGTCAGACACTTAACGCCGTTATGGTACCGGCGCCATAGAACACCCACGCTCGGGGGTGGTACGATATGGTACCACCACAGTCGCCGAACGTGGGCTACCATGGTGCCGGTACCATATATGGTATCACTACCCTAGGTAGAGTTGTAAAAAAATTTTTTAAAGCCAAAAAAAGCTTTTTTTATGAAAATTTTTAATTTCGAAATTTTTTTCAAAATTTTTTTCCTAGCATGAAATATAGCTTGTATGAGATGCAAGGATGCATCAGAAGCAACTTTAAATACAAAAAGCTGATACTTTGGTTCAAACATAGTGTTACAGCCTGAGAGTCGACATTCTACCTTCAGCATTGCTCACAGAGTGGCTGCTGCCCTTCAAAACCTATTTTTAGGCTTAGAATAGGCAAGAAATTGATAGAACTGCACTGCTAATGTATATCTGAGGCTAAATTCAGCGATTTTCCCCCAAAATTTCCAAACTGTGAATAAAATAAAAAATTTTCCAAAATGGCCTTCAAAAAAGAGCCTAACAACACTAACCCTCCTAGGTACCGGCACCATATGGTGTCGGTACCATACATACATGCAGTTGGGGGAAAGGGGGATTCCCACAGTCCCGATTTTACGGGAAAATCCCCCAGCCGGATTCGAAGTGGTTTGAAACCCTTTTTATTTTTTTTAAATATTTTACAATTTCAGACCGTAAAATTGCTAAAATCGCCTGTAAAACAGACGATTTTAGCTGTATTTGATCCTTAATTAGCGATTATTTTTGACTTTTAGCCCAAAACTGTAATTTTTGCGGTTTTAAGCGATTTTAGTACCCAACCCCTCCTCCAGAATTTCGGTTCCAGACCCCCAACCCTTCTACCCGTTCGGCGGATGACCTATAACATGTATGAAACCGATACCATACAAGGTATGGTATGGACAGTTGAAGCAGTGACTGTATGGGAACGCTCTTTTGCACAGTATACAGTGTTGTTCCCAGTAAAATTACTGAGTAAAAGTTACTCGGTACTTAGTTATTTTGAATTAAAGTAAGTACTTTTACCTACCGGTAAAAATTTTTCTTAATTTTACTTACTGAATACCGAGTTTCAATTTTGAATTACTCAATTAGAAAAAAAATTCGGTAAACTCGGTACTCGGTAAATTACTGAGTTGTTTACTGAGTAAAAGCTTCTGCAATAGGTAGTTCGCCGCATCTGTGCAGAAAAATATACGGTTTTTCTTTCATTTATCGAACTGCTAATGACGAAAAGACACAATTTTTGCCAATTTTTAGCAAATTTTCACTGCTTGTTGTATAACTGAAGCTTTGTTTGTGCGGTAGAACTGCTATAATCAGACGCAAAGACTATAGAAGTAGGTAGGAACTATTAGCAATATTTTGATTGACGTTTTTTGCATCAGTCTGAACTAAAGCCAGATCCTCTAGTCACTATGCATATTTTAAGGCTTTCCATCCATCTAATTAGAAACATAAATAATGTGAAATGGCACTAAACAAAACATTAAAATTCTGAAATGTCGAAAAATCGAGCTACATTATCTTAAACTAATCAATCAGCACTGAAAAAGGATTCTAGTAGCTAAAAGCTATATCAGGTAAACATTTTCAGATAAACGGTAACATATTTCTGAATTTTGAAGGTTTTACCGAGTTTACTGAATTGTTTACTGAGTACTTACCGGGTTTTCTTTGAAAAACCCAGTACTTACTCGTACTTACTGAATTTCAAAAAATCTGGATTTACTTACTGAATACTTACCGAGTTTTAGAAATTTGAGCTAGGCACAACACTGACAGTATACAGTAGTATGCGAGGGCCAGTAATTTCTGACATTTGCAAGAGTGGCTGACTGACCAACAGCCCCAATTACATCACAGGGGCGGCCAACAGCAGTCCAGTAACAAAGAAACAGACGGTGCGCCATTTGTCACCCGGTTTCTGCTGTTGTCAGATTTATATGAGATAGTCGATTTCACGAGTTCTGATCATACATGTAACAGATCATCCACCAAATGGGGACGGGGTGGGGGTCTGGCGCCGCCTTGGGCAGTTACATGTTACGTGCACGGTTCTGGTGTTATACAGAAAATTGTACCTCTGAACTCCAAGCAGTCAGCGATCGGAATTCCTTCTTTGTCGCAAACCACGTACTCTGGTCCAATCTGGTCTTGAATTTTGGCATTGATGGCTGCCACGTTTGCCTCTTGTCTCGACACCTGGATAGAGTAGCGCTGAATGACCGGCTGTTTCGGTTTCCCTCGGTGGTCTCGACAGACCTTTTTGATGGTGAGGAAGCGGGTGCTTTGAGGCTCCGAGCCGTCGTTGTCACGCACTTTAGTGAGCGGCAATCCCATACTAACATCTTTTTAAGTAAATCAACCAGCAATCTGAAGTCCTCTGGCAACATCCGGAAATTCTCAAAGAAACGATCTGAATCCATAGACTGCAGATCTTGCGCAAGCTTGTGATAATCTCCGGTAGTTTGCCGACGCTCATTGACCGGCCGAACATAGAATCGACTGCGAGGAATGTTCTGACTTTGGTAGGCCGCAACACACAATAAAATCATTTTTCAACGTTGTTTTCTCCGAAGAAGCAATCCAGCTAGCTTGCCTCTTCTCATAGACATTGTTCAAGAAGAGAAGAGAAGGTTAGTTTAATATATTTTTATTTTTCCGTTTATTGTTTGAGAATGCCATCGCGTGTTTTCCTCTCGGGCCGTGGCGGTTTACGAAGTCCTTTCGTCGCTAAAATTATCTACACGGAGCGACAGTTTTTCTACAAAAAAGTCGCCTGGCGATCTTTTTCTACACGAGTATGAACACGCCTTTAAGTTCAAGCTTAGGCTTAGGCTTAGGTTCAGGCTTCGGCTGAGGTATAAAAAGCTCAGGAAAGCAAGATTAAAACCAGCAGTTTTCCGGCTGGGGGTAACGGGTGGTGTATGAAAATCAGCTACGCCACTCCAGATACCGTAACCTGCATTGATGAGCAAGTTTGAGCTCGGTAAGCTGATTGTTTTCGGCGTTTGTGCGCGTTGGGGCTGTGAGCGCCGAAAACAAACTGTTTATCGTTGTTTCAGCCAAGCTGCGCATCACAGGGCTCGCACGTCTTAAAACAAACAGTCTAATTTTGTTTTCTAGGTGTACTGCACGGTTAAATTGCAAAATCAACCAAACTAATGCCTTGTTTTTGCCCATTTTTCCATTTTGTGCATCAATTTTGTTTTTGGCGGAAAGATCCACTGACATATTTTTTTTTTTTGTCTTTTTTGTTTTATTATTTTTTTCCCCCCCCCCCCAAAAACCCCCGCGGGGGCCGCGTGGAAAGGAAGAAAAAAACGGGGCGCACCCCGCCACGTAAACACGCCCATATATTTTTTTGGCTCCACCCCCCTTTCCCACCACCAACACCCCCCCGCCCGCCAGAGCCCCGGCAAGCCGGCACCTACAACTACCTGCCAGCTCCAAACGATTGATATAATTTTGTGCCAGCCGCTTTTACTAAAGTTCCGCTTTAATGGGTACTTTCGCCGGCCACGCCATTCCCGGTTCCTTTTTTATTGTTTTCTCGCTATGGCACTGTCTCCAGATCTCTATTCGCCATTTCCGGTCCAGAACACACGGCGCCAAGCCGTTTAAGGTTTGAATTTCGTGAACAGTTTTCGTGTCAGTCGGGGAAATAGCTACTGTATGTACGTACGTGTTTTGTACCGTTAACAACGCATGGTCTCAGAAGTTTTGGGCATCCAGAAATTTCTTTTTTAACCCAGCCGGCGGCTCAGTTTTGTCTTCAATTTTAGGCCCCGACCGGCCGGGTGGGGTTGCCCGAATTTTTAAATATGCTTTAGGGCCGTCCATAAACGACGTCGTTCCAAAATCCCGATTTTTCGGACCCCCTCCACCCAAAATCGCCTTGCGTCGTTGCTGGGGACCCCCCTCCCCCTAAGGCGACGGCGTTTTCGGGTTACCCCCCGATAAAAGTGCAGTAGATACAGTACTGTCATGTTATGTTGTTACCATCCCGCGCAATCAATAGAAAATCAATAAAAAACGATCCTTCTGTTCCAAAACCACCCACATAATTCCACGCCACGATCAGGGTCGCTTTGCTTCAGCGCTTTTGCAACAGTTGCGGTTGATAAGGTTGTGAAACAGCAGCTTCAGGGTTCAAGAAACTGTGCCAGCTGAAACTGCAGTCTGCACTGTCAGTCAGCGAGTCGACCTTTTTAGCTTATCGGTTTCAGAACTCAAGCGCTCGCCTTGGAGGCATTTCTACTACCTACTCATCTTTCTTTATCACAGTCAGGCACTTAACGCCGTTTATGGTAGCCACACCATACAATATATCGTCGCCACTATGGTAAAACGAGCCAAGTAACAGAAAGTCGAAATCGAGAAAATCGCCTTTTAAATATTTGTTGCATTTTCGTGAATTAGCTTCAATATCAGTTTAAATATTTTTTACCTAAAATACAAGTACATAATCGGTGTGCAAAACATTCCGCATGTGTCAGTTGTGTCAAATTAAGTCAGCTAACAGGAAAAGCTCAAAGCACTTGGCTCATTGTACCAGGATTACCTGATGATGTCCGTGCACATGCCTCTGATTTCATAGTTGTATCTCCTGCTGACACAGAGCGAATTTCGACTTCGTTCCTTCGCCAAAACGTTTTTAGGTGCTTTAGCTATAGTTTTTCGCACTTAACTCCATTTTTTTCATTTTGTTACTTGGCTCGTTTTACCATAGTGGCGACGATATGGTACCCCTACCTTCGCATTGCGACCGGTACCGGTACCATATACTGTATGGTACCACTCTGTTCAGATTTCGTACCATATATGGTAAAGATACCATACGTATATGGTACCGGCACCCATGGCCATGAGCAGGGGTACAATATATGGTACCGGTACCATAAACGGCGTTAAGTGCCTGACTGTATCACATTTACGAGCTCACTGGCATTAATTTAGCCAACTTACGCTTGAAAATGAAGAAAATTGAACAAAATATCTTCAGCTTAGTGTAACTGATCTTTTAAGCAACGGGCAAAGCTGAAATTTGGCAGGCACCTAAGTTACTGCAGGCACTATATTTGTGACAAATTTGGTTGAATTCTGTTTACATAGTCGTGCGCCGCTAACAATCAATCGTGAGACACTAAGCCTTTGACACACTGTACTGTACATGCAACAGCGGTCGAGGGTCTGCCTCCCACGAGAGGTTTTTTCAATTCGCAAGCTCTCCGATTATCTGGCAAGTAACTTTGTCAGCAAATTTTTGCAATTTTTTTAGAATTTCAGACACTAAAATTGCTAAAATCGTCTGTAAAACAGCATTTTTAGCAGGGTTTAAGCCCAAATTAGCGGGTTTTTTAGCCGAAAATTGCGATTTTTCAGCGTTTTTTGGCAGCCTGTCCCTCCCACAGAAGTTGGACTCAGAGACCCCAACCCCTCCCCCTCGCCGGATGAGCTGCTACATACATTGTAAGAACGAAGTTTTCAGTCGTGCACCTACTTCAAATCTCCGTGTAGTCCAACAGCTCCAGTGGAAAGTGCCCTCAAACTGGGCAGTTGTGTGGTGGGGATCGCAGGAGAAACGGCTACAGCCATTAGATGGAATAAAGAAGAAAGGGCGTATCGATTCGTCAACTGGGGAAACAGCCAGCATATTACCATGTTCGGATTTTTCGCCTTGTCTGCATTGGTTGAAATCTTGCACTTCTACCAACTGAATGTAAGCATTTTGGACAGCAAAGATATTCTCCAAAGACTAGCAACTATTTTTGAGTTTTTAGCTGCCCCCTGACTCAATCTATGTTGCCAATACAATGGCATTTGCTGTAGAGGCCTTACTGTTTTATTGGCACCTGCAACACGACGGAAGAACACCGATGGATGTTCAGGTGATGCTTTTACTCTTGCCATATGCTTAAAAACAGTACCGGAGTTTTGCAACTATTACAGTTAGGCACTTAACGCCGTTTATGGTACCGACACCATATAAGGTGCCGGTACCAGATATGGTACCCCCGCGTTCCAGGCCTGTGGTGGTACCATATATGGTGACGGTACCATATAAGGTGCCGGTACCAGATATGGTACCCCCACGTTCCAGGCCTGTGGTGGTACCATATATGGTGAGGGTACCATATAAGGTGCCGGTACCAGATATGGTACCCCCACGTTCCAGGCCTGTGGTGGTACCATATATGGTGACGGTACCATATAAGGTGCCGGTACCAGATATGGTACCCCCACGTTCCAGGCCTGTGGTGGTACCATATAAGGTGCCGGTACCAGATATGGTACCCCCACGTTCCAGGCCTGTGGTGGTACCATATATGGTGAGGGTACCATATAAGGTGCCGGTACCAGATATGGTACCCCCACGTTCCAGGCCTGTGGTGGTACCATATATGGTGACGGTACCATATAAGGTGCCGGTACCAGATATGGTACCCCCACGTTCCAGGCCTGTGGTGGTACCATATAAGGTGCCGGTACCAGATATGGTACCCCCACGTTCCAGGCCTGTGGTGGTACCATATATGGTGACGGTACCATATATGGTACCGTCACCATATACGGTACCCCTACCTTCGCATTGGTAACGGTACCGGTACCATATGGTACCACTCTGTTAAGATTTCGTACCATATATGGTACCGGCACCTTATATGGTGTCGTGTCGGTACCATAAACGGCGTTAAGTGCCTGACTGTAAAAGACCGGGTCTTATAACCAGAAAATGCCTAAATTTGGGGTCACGCATTTTGCATCAGTTATAAGAGCCGGGTCTTGTAGGTGGAAAATCTATAGTTTACAATTAAAACTCGATGTTCTGCATGAAAAGCATGGAAGACACTGGTTTTGATCTTTGCAACAACTGACTGTACGTTTAAGTCTGAATAGCTCAGTTTTAAACAAATTTTGAAAACTTAGGCAACTTACAGTAGAAGCCCCAATACGCTTACAACAGCTACGTACATGTACTGTATCTAAACCTATTAAATCAAGAATTTTACCAAGATTTCGCAGGTTCTAGAGCGATTCTTGAACGACCTGAGTTCAAAAACTTCATATTCATTAGTTATCTTGTAAAAATATACATGAAAACACATCATTCTTGAGCTTAGACCCGGGTCTTATAACTGGAAAATGCCCCTGACAGAGCCAGCTTTCTGACCACCTGGTATAAGACCCGGGTCTTATAACTGGAAAATGCCCCTGACAGAGCCAGCTTTCTGACCACCTGGTATAAGACCCGGGTCTTATAACCGGGAGGGGTCTTATAGGTGGAAAACTCTGGGAATTGCGCATTGCATACTGTTCTAACTCAACATAAAATAATCTAATCTGGTATTCTATACAATGTAGGCTGTGACCGGTTTATGTATCCGCTCTTTCGTCTTCTTGTCACATTTGTGTTCATCAGTCAATTTCGCTGAAATTTTAACACCACATGCACACAACTTGAGAATTTTTACGCCCAAAGTTTTGGCCAACTCTGTAACTTCAAGCACAAATTATGTACTTCCATGTGTCGGCAGTCACTTTCTGCTACAGGATGAGCCATTTGACTAACCGGGGTTTCGTCCCCTTCCGTACTGTTTGTGTCGTCCATTAATTTCGGCTGAAATATTGCCTGCACATCCTCAGACTTTTTACTCTCAATTGTTCACTTTGACGGCGGACCGACACGTGGAAGTGCATAACTAGTGGTTGAAGTGGCCGACTTAGCTAACACTCTGGGAGTAGAAATTGTGAGGATTTGTGCATGTTGTGTTAAACTTTCAGCGCAATTGATTGACCAACACAAAAGTTATAGCAATACGAAATCGATAAACGGCCCACCCTCTATGTACTGCTTACTGTTGATCGGGTACAGATCTGGGCAAGTGGTTGACCCCCTCAGGCCGCTGCTACCCCCTCAGCAATTTTTAGGAAGAGTTTTGTATAGAAAATTATGATAAAAGCCTGCCTAGATTAGGTGTAAGTGGGCTCCGAATAGCTCATTTTAACCTATTTTAGCGAAAAATAAGCCTAAAACCCTTAATTTCAGTCAAAAATGGGATTTTTTAGCTTACCATCCCCTCAACCCCCTTCAGACGCTGCTTCTCCCTTCAACCCCCCCCAAGATTCGGAAATTTACCACCCCCTCAGCTGAAATGCTAGCCGATGTCTTATCGGGTATACCCATACCCATAACCAAAACAGGGTATTTTGAGCAAAACTACCTGAAATCGGGTATACCCATACCATGCATGTAACAGGTCATCCGCCGAAGGATGAGGGGGTCTAACGCCGACGGGGGGGTCTGAGCCCAAAGTTTGGGAGGGGGTTAAGCACTAAAAAAACGCTCAAAAATCGAAGAAAAAATCGCATTTTTTTGCCTGAAAAATCGTCAAAAATCGCTAATCTGGTCTGAAATACAGCTAAAAAGTGCTGTTTTGCAGGCGATTTTGGCAATTTTGTGTCTGAAATTGTAAAAAAATCGCAGAAATTTGCTCAAAAAATTACTTGCCAGAAAAATCGAAGGGGGGGTCGGTCGGAAAAATCGTCGTACGTAGGTCCACATCCGGGGGGGTCTGGCCTAAGCCGCGTGGGGGGCAGACCCCGTTGTTACATGTATGACCCATCATACCCATACCCGATTCAAATTCGAATAGCAATAGCAACAGTAATACGGAGCAGTGCTGAATTAGCAGAATAACCGATCTTTTTAGATTCACTACCTCTTACTGTACGTGGTAATAACTACGTGTATTATTTGCCTGCTCGAGATGCAGCGGAGAAGTTTGGTTCTGCCGGCTTTGTCCCGATGCTACTTAATTCTGCTTCAAGGCACCTGGTTTTGGCAGGTAAAAGCCTACAATCTCTCTATTCCATAAAGAAAAGCCGCCATTGCGCATTGGCACGCACTTTGCGCCAACGGTTTTCGGCCAAACTATCCGTTGCCTAAATGTGGACGGCCTAAATCGTTTCTATTTTGTTTTTTCGTGCCGATTTCTTAAACGCTCATAGTAAATAAATTCTGACCGAAATTATTTAGATGCCGCACGAGTTTGTACAGGCTGTCCCACGCATTTACAGTCCCGCTCTCAAACAGCTCGACCAACTGGCAGAATTGGACCAGAATTGGACCAACAACAGGGGATCTTTTGCACGCCTTTGGTTGTGCTGTTTGAGGGCTGCCGGCGGCAGTGTAATTAGTGTTGGTTAGTTGGTCGGTATCTGGTCTTGTCCGTCAATAGCCGTGAAACCCTATTGTTGGCCGAGTTGGGGATCCCGGCGCGCCGGTCGGTCTTGTTGGTCAATTGGCCCAATTCTGGCTGTTGGTCGAGCTGTTTGAGAGCGGGTCTGTATGTACTGTATAATCCGTTTGGTCCTGTAATTTTTTGTATTCGTCAATAAATTTCGCTGAAATTTTAGCGCAAAATTGGGTCGTGCAACAATTACGCAATGTTGTTTTTGCCCGTTTTCGGACCCCCTCCCCCTGATAATCGTATGTAATAATTTCCTGATCCCCAAATTTTCAATTTTTTTGAAGGGTTGGAGCCGAAATTTTTGTGTTTAAATCGCCAACGCCCCTACCCACCCAGGGTTCATACGGGTCAGGGAAGTCAGGGAGGTCAGGGAAAAGTCAGGGAATTTAAAAATGGTCAGGGAGGTCAGGGAAAAGTCAGGGAATTTGAGATCTGGTCAGGGAAAATTATAGGGATTTTTTTAAAATTTTCTCGCCCTGGTTAGGCTGCGGCCCAACCAGGCCTCGTCAAACCCTGAAACTGTTAATTCTTGTTAACTTCACGCTCGGAATACCTGTTGAAATACGATTAGTTTTTATGTAATACCAGATTCACCCTTTGCTTTTAGAAAATTATTGGATATGCTAACGTTTATGTAAATATCTGCTGATGCTAAAGAAATCACAAAATTAGGTGCTTGAAAACATTTACTGTTTTATGAGTTTGCTTGTAGAAAGTCAGGGAATTTTAGCACTCAGGTCAGGGCATACATGTCGCTGGGTTTTTCCGTGGGGGGGACCTTTTTGAAATCCCAAATAGGGTTTTGGGACCAAGTCCAAAGTGGGTTTTGCGACCTTTTTTTGGGGTCCAAAAGTGGGTTTTGTCGACCTTTTTTGGGGTAAAAAGCGGGTTTTGTCGACCTTTTTTTTGGGATTCTGGGGCGAAAAATGGCTTCAAAACCCTATTTGGACCGAAAAAAGCCTTAAAACCCTGTTTTTGCATTAAAAATGCCTTAAAAACCCTGTCCCGGTTGAAAAAAAATGCCTTAAAAACCGAATATTGAAGCAACGAATGTAATAAAAAGCTGTTTTGCGCTCAAAATACGTATTGAATATGAGTTTCAGCGATAAAATACAGATTGAAATGCGTTATATTGGCTAAAAATAGTTCAGAGAACCCTAATATCGATTCTGAGGCACGCGCAAAACCCTGTTTTGACTTATAAGATTACAAAAAAACCCTATTTAGTGATTTGAATGCAGTTCTTAAACCCTGTTTACGGTTTCTAATCAACCTAAAAACCCTCTCCAGGCTTTCTAGCCACTGCTAAAACCCTGTTTAGAGTTTCAAAGTAACCTAAAAACCCTAATCAGGCTTTGAAAGTAACCTGAAACCCTAATCAGGCTTTGAAAGCAACCTAAAAACCCTAATCAGGGTTTCAAAGTAGCGTAAAAACCCTGTTTAGGGTTTCAAAGTAACCTGAAAACCCTGTTTAGGGTTTCAAAGTAGCCTAAAAACCCTAATCAGGGTTTGAAAGTAACCTGAAAACCCTAATCAGGCTTTGAAAGTAACCTGAAAACCCTAATCAGGGTTTGAAACTAACCTGAAAACCCTAATCAGGCTTTGAAAGTTAGCGATTTTTACGATTTTAAGCCGAAAATTGTGTTATTTTGCGATTTTTGAACGTTGTTTTAGTACCCAACGCCTCCCCTGGAATTTGGGCTCAGGCCCCCAACCTCCTCCCATATCAGCGGATGACCTGTTACATGTATGTATGACTCTATGACGGCCGCGTCGTTGGCTCAGTCGGTAGCTTGCTGCCTCTGAGTCACGGCGGCCCCTGCATCCCCTAGCGGTTGTAGTGGTTCATCCTCTCGGCGCGGCAAGTTTCTTTGCTGCAAAGAGTTGGTCGTCGGCACAACGCTCCACCCAGGCCACCGAAAGCTGGTTACAGCGAGTAGGTAAAATGGGAACCGACTGGATCTGCCATTGCACCGAAGCCGCTCCTACAGCATGCCACGTTGGAGGAAGATCAATGACGTCAGGAGTTGTCCACGGAAACCGACTAGGCCGGGGGCCTCTCTCACACCAGGGGCGGACCTAGCGGACGTTGGGAGCCGACATCACCATGACGTCAACACGTCAGGGACTTTCTTAGTACCTGGCGTCCAACAGCATGGCTAGAGTGGCTGGCAGTGATAGAAGGGAAACGTCCGAGATGACGAATCACGGGGGTAGCGGAATGGACCTCGAGTCTGGGCAGGCCGTAAGGCCCCCCCCGCACATCGGATCGGATCAGGGTTTGAAACTAACCTGAAAACCCTAATCAGGCTTTGAAAGTAACCTAAAAACCCTAATCAGGGTTTGAAAGTAACCTAAAAACCCTGTTTAGGGTTTCAAAGTAGCCTAAAAACCGTGTTTAGGGTTTCAAAGTAACCTAAAAACCCTAATCAGGGTTTGAAAGTAACCTGAAAACCCTAATCAGGGTTTAAAAGTAACCTGAAAACCCTAATCAGGGTTTTAGAGCAACCTGAAACCCTAATCAGGGTTTAAAAGTAACCTGAAAACCCTAATCAGGGTTTAGAAGTAACCTGAAAACCCTAATCAGGGTTTAAGAGTAAATCTGAAAACCCTAATCAGGGTTTAAAAAGTAACCTAAAAACCCTAATCAAGGTTTCTAAGCAGTCTAAAACCCTATTTAGGATTTCTAAGCCTTACAAAACCCTGTTTTGGGTTGTATGGTATGTAGCCGAAAACCCAATTTTGTGCTGCAGAATGTATTGTCTGGGCTAAAATTTTCTTTACTTTGGAATCCAAAAGTGGGTTTTCAGGTCCCCCCAAAAATCCGCTGGGGAGGACTTTTGCCGAAAAATCGGGCTTGGGCCGCCCCCCCTTTACCCCCCCCCCCCCCCCCCCCAACGACATGTATGGGTCAGGGTAAGTCAGGGAAAAGTCAGGGAATTTGGAAAACCCTGATCCCTATGAACCCTGCGCCACCGTAATATAGAGTAATGATTTGGCGAAGCGCCTCCCCTCATACGATTACGCAATTTTTGCCCCGACCCGTATGCATAAATCCTCAAATTTTATCTTTGAAAATTTTGGCCTACTTCAACCACTATGCTTTCCACAAGTCCGGCACGTCCAAGTTAGAAGAAAAGATAAAAATGCATAACTAGTGGGTTGAAGCGGCAAACTTGGCAAAAACTTTCAGAGTAAAATGCTGAGGACATACAATTGTACATGTAACTACTGTAGGGTTCCGACGATATATCAATATCGATATCGAAAAGTCGATATATCGACCCTTTTTTTTAATATCGATATCGATATCGATATCGATATTTCGCATCGATATTTTCGATATTGTGTGCAGAAAAGCAGGAAAAAACAAAAGCTCACACCAAGTTTATTTCTCTGGAACATCAAAAAACCTGTTTTTCCTGGACAACTAAAAATCGATGGTATAGTCAAAACCTACAGTGGCATGATAGCTCTCGGTAACATCAATTTCTCGGCGTTCTCAGCTTTCTGACAGCAACGCTCAAAAACCTAGTGTCTGCAGCAACACTGAAGAGCTGCTCACTCCACAGACTTGAAGCAGAAGGGCAGAAGCAGACATGAGCTAGCATTTTGGCTTAGGGATGGCAAATTTTCAACTCCTGAGGGGGTACCGCCGGGCTGATGGGTGGTTGAAACGATCGTAAGGAAAAAAGTCGGATTTTTTCTAAAGTCAAGCTTTTTTGGCTTATTTATCATTAAAATATGTTAAAATACACTATTTTGTCTGAGC